>WEIU01010288.1:166181-261160 GCA_013389925.1 Aegithalos caudatus
GAAATGTTGCCTTTAATGTTATACTATAGACCAAGAAGTGTATTACTGCAATTTGAAAATCTATTTTGTTGTTCACTATACTTGTATCAATGTATTTATTAACATTGTATTTTATTATTGAGAAAAATAAATAAAAAAATCTAAGAAAATATACAGTAGCTTGCTTTCACGACTCTACAGCCCTTTTGTGTGTTTTTTCTAGTGCAAATACATCAGTATTACGTTACATGTAAAACTGTATTTAATGTATGTTCACATGTGCTTTTCTGTAAAGTCTGTCATTTTCATAAGTGCATTTTTAAGAACCACTGTGAAGTTTAGGATTAATATCCTGGGAACAACATGGCCAGTTACATTTTTCTCCTGTTGAAAGGCTAGCAGCACCATCACTCTGCTCTGGGCAGGGCAGAGAATCATGTTACCCTATGGGGTCATTTGGCAATGGCTGATCCAAAGTTTGTTTGAATGAGAAATCAAACTGCCATTTGAAGTGAAAGAAAGCAGACACAGCATTAGTTCTCTGAGCACAACTGAGCAACTTAGGAAACAGTTCTCAATGTATCCCTACCTCAAATGACCAGGTATTCCTACTCTTTCCATCTGTAGGCTCAGATTTTGAGTAAGACTCAGCCAGAACTAGCAGGAGTAGGGATTAAGGGTGGTAGGTCAGGTTAAATATTGGGTTCAGGTCTTTGTTTCTCTTTTACAATGCTTTTCATCTCAAGTCTTTTGTGCCACATGCAAATTTCACAAAAAGTCAATAACGATTAAGCAGAGAAGTTAGCAATTTCTGTCTTACTGTGGCATGTTTATGCTGATACCTTGTTTTGTTAGGATCTTGTCTTACATGTCTTGTGATGGCTAATTTGTAGTTCTTTAAAGAATTCAGAAACCTAAAATTTGTACTAATTACTGGAAACATCTTTTGAATTCATAATGGTTGCTTAAAAACACACCCCTTACTTTAAAGTTTCCTATTGATATTTTGGTATGCTAGTATTGTGTGAAAAATAGTGAAGGAAGGGAATGTACTAGTATTCAAGAAACTCCAAAATTCCCAGGTATTGGTGAATTAGGTTTTCATTAACATGATGTCAAAAAATTATCAAGCATGCAGTACTCTCTTCAATTAAAGAAAACTTTACCAGGGAGTTTTGTGACCGCTTTCTTCAAATGAGCTTTTTTACACTACTTAAGTATATAGTTTTCTTTTCTTTAAAAGAATAAAACACAGAGGTATGCTTCCTGAAATTTTGTCCAACCACATTAGGATTTCTTGAAATATGTAAATTATGCCATGGTAACTTCAAAAGAAGACAATTTGGATTTAGTTAAAACAAAGCCAGTATAAAGTAAGGTCTTGAGCAGGGAAAGCAAGTACTTTAAAGAAAATTAGAAAGTGCAAACCAGTTTGGATTCTCAGTTTTTATTAACTTTTTAAAGCTGAAGCATGTTTCAAAGGGACTCATAGTTCGAAATACTGAATTTTTGAGAGTAAAATGTGTGATGCCTTAGAGAAGTTCACTTACTAAAATATCCTTGAAAAATCACAGGGCACATTTCCCCCTTTTTGTGAAAGGCACATCTGTTATATATGTCCTTAAATATTAATTACCTAATAAGTTAGTAAGCCCTCTTATTTACAATGGCGTATAAAATTTGCTGCCACTCTTCTACTATTAGAGCTGGAAAACTCCATCTACTTTCACTTATGTGTGCAAAACAATTCATGTCAGACTTTCTAGTGAAAGGAAAAAGTTTTATTTTTCAGATATCTATCCATTGATCATCACAGAACATATGTAGTATTAAATTATGGAATTAATTCTAAAAGGCCATATGAAATGTATTTCATTCTTCTGAAAATTCTTAAGGGAAGACTACTTACGTGTAGAATAATATAGTCCCCTTAACAGAGGTAGCGTAAATTTTAAAATATTCAAAATATTAGAGAAGAAATACCTACTTACCACTAGAATTTGGCCTCTAAGATGTTATCATTCTTTTGGCTAAAAAAATGCCATGTTTCAAATAGGAAAGAAATGTATCTGGCTTCAACTTTTCTAGCTACACATAGTTTTATGCCAATATCTGTAGGTTGGAAGCCATGGGAAGTGTACTGGGTCTGGCCCATAATTTATCTGTCTTTTTTCCCCAACAGGAATCAATCCAACTTCAGCTTTCAAGTTTTCCTAGCTTGCAAGAAGAAGATAAATCTAGTAAAGATGACTCCGAGAAAGAAAAAGAGAAGGATAAAAATAAAGATAAAAACAGTGAAAAAAGCAAGATCAGAATGCTATCAAAAGGTGAACTTAAAAATATTTAAATTATTATCATTGTAGGAACGATTGTACATTTTTACAAGGAAGCATTTCTTTTTTGTGTATATATACACAGTACAAGTGTTTTCATACACTGAGCAAATTCAGAACCTAAAATATACATGCATAAGAATGTTTTTCATACAAATATCAGGCTTTTAAGTGAAAGAACCTTCCATACTGAGGTCTTTTATTAGATCTTCTTTAATGTAAAATTGATCTTTTGAATAACTTAAACATGTTGGCATAAACACATAAAACCATAAAAATATGTGTGATTGCAGAGTAAGTCTATATAGTGCATAAGGCATCAATACTCTTTTATCTAGATTAATGATAATATATTGGCATGTAACTTGTGCAGTGTAGCCAGTAGAGAATAATTGTCTTCACTATTGCTTCTTTCTCATGGAGAATTTATCATAAAATGCTGTAAAGAAATTCGTCCATGCATTGGAATCTTCTGTTATCGCCTACCAGGACTTCTTCAGGAATGATGCTTTATCTAAATTTGGTATTGCTTTTAAAAATCTTTTTGTTAATCCATGGTATAGTGTTGCATTGTAATCTCCCAAAAATAATCATTGCCTACCTGAGTGTGGATCTGCAGCTGGTGTGAATTGTCATTTGGCTTCAATGGAGCTCTCACAGTTCACGCCAACTGGAGGATCTGTGTGTACATTTGAGTCAGGAGATAATTCTGAAAAATTAATTCTGGCTACTGTCACGCATCCCTATTACCTGCCTACTCCCAGGTGTCATTGGATTTCAGTCTTTTAATGCAAATGGAGTTCCCACTGGCATGATTCCTCATTTGCTGAGTGTACAGCACTTATTAAGTGACGCAAAGAGACATTGATGAATAAAACTTTTCTCATTTTGAAATGGTTTTTTTTTAATGTTTTAGAGGAAGAGCTTGGCAGGGTCTTGAATGGCACTGAAGTTTTCTGTGTTTTTAAATGACCAGCAGTTTCTTTAAATGTTTAGTTTTGATGCTGTACAACTGGAGTTGTACTGAGGAACAATGAATGTCCTCCTGATGCTTCAGAATGTGTATCTTTCTTGGCTGAACTCCAAATGACTGTTTTCTTTTAGAGCATGTTCTTTCAGATTGTTTCTGGAAAATGGATTTTGATGTATAGCATAGTTAATCGGAACTGTTGAAATGAAATAAATGAGTGGAGGCTGTTTGTTTTTATTTTTCAGATTGCAGTCAAGAGTATACAGACTCAACAGGCATAGATTTGCATGAGTTTCTCATTAACACATTGAAGAATAACCCTAGGTAAGTATTTCCTGCGTTACAGCTGACATTCTTGAAATTATAGTTGGCAGTCTTTGACTTCTTGTAACTGTACACTGTGTTTTATTTGTTCTGGAGATGGTTATGAGGGAAAATGTAAAGGAGGTAGGCTGTTAACTGAGAAAAATGCTATAAAAACTCATCAACTTTTACTCCCCCATCCAGTCACCCGTGGCTTAATTTCACTTTCAGTAACATCTGGTCTTTGTCCTTACCTCCTTTTACATGGCTCTATGTGGTTTGGTGATTGCAATAATATATTATAACTATTGTGGTTGGACATTTATATATGAATATAAAGTAGCTTTCTTCTAGCAATGCTGCACACAATTAAAATCCTGTGTACAGTGCCAAATTCTGCTCTCAGTATTCCCATAGTTTTCATTTGGAGATACAACCTCATCTCATCATTAAATATTCCTCTAAACACCCAAGGAAAGATCTGTAATGTTTTTATACATTGTGATTTTCAATGTTCATTTCAGTTGGATGTGTTAAATAGGTACCATGTAATCCTGCTATTATTCCCAGGAGAACTGAGAATAATTTGGTACCTAACAGCTTGCATAGCCCCTTGTGCACATGATGCAAGGCCCTTCAATTGATTTATCTGTGCAAAATGAGAAAGTTTAAAATAACTAAGGAATGATGGGATTCTGTCCAGCTTAAAAATGTGTGGAAATAGGCTGAGGAAACCTTTGAATGTTTCTGACAAGGGAGGAGAGGAAAAAGGAACATCTGAGACCTTACAGTGAAGACCAGAGCATTTTGCCTGAGAATTACTGTGGCATTGCCTCCTGGGAACCTTAGTTCAAAGGTGGTGTTTTCTGTTGTGCTCTCTAACTAGAATAGATGTGTCCAACTTTCTTGAAGCATATCAATGCCTTGTGGAAGATATGTCTCAGAAAAAATGTTGAAAATTTCTGTGGGTAGCAGCTCTTCTTGTAAAAGATTTAGCTTAGGTGGAAACCTCATTTTCCATCAAAAAAAAGGTGAAAAAAGACCAAAGCTATCCATAGCAGTGAGCATCTTTCTATGCAGTGCATTGATTGCAGCCTGTTGTGGCTGGAAGCACTCTCTGACAATAGTTGAACTCATAGGAGAGTGGAATCTGTATGTCAGTGAAGGTACAGAAAAGCAGGCCTTAGTCTTTTGCAGATTATCCAGGGTAAAAAAAAAAAAAAAAAAAAAAAAAAAAGAGCAGGTTTCATATTTAATCAAGATGACTGACAATGCTTGCAAAGTAGCCTTACAAACGTTGTAATAAGAATATTTTCCTCTAAAATGTGTATTCATAGTTGATGGTGCAAATCCTTACATTTCTTTTTGACAGGGACAGAATGATACTCTTGAAAATGGAACAGGAAATTATTGATTTTATTAGTGACAACAAGTAAGTTGAGTTCCACGCTTGGTTTTTTGAGTCACGTGTGTGTGTTGCAGCGAGAGTTGTGTGAGGGATACACTCATATGGACCACAGTGCTCCTGAGGGCTGTTACTGGCACACTGCAAGAGCAGGCTTCTGTTTCCTGCCACGTGGTGGAACTGCTTAAAATAAAGTAGATGTAAATGAAAACCTTTTGCTTTTCATTGTGTTGTAATTGCACTGGCTCTGCTCATTTAGATCCAAAAATATAATTAAAGCTTTTAGTGTAGAGGATAATCAAATATCTTATCTCATGGCTTCTCCTTTGTGCTGTATTTTTCTACTGTGTTGGAAAATAAAACTGAACTTAGGTGGAAGGATTCTTGCTGCTCTGTGGTCTTTATAATATTATAAAGTATTCCTGCAGCTTTAAAAATAGACAGAATAGCAGCAGAGGAAAAAATATGCTGACGAGAAATAACCATTTTTGTCAGTAATATAGGAAAAAAGGAGTGTTTGCCGAACTAGATCTTTACAGAATTGCCCTGCATCTGACCTTTGGGAGAAAGGCAGAAAGCCATTGCCAGTGTCTCAGCAAATCTGTAGGATTGGGTGTGCAGGGAGCATTGAGTGCATGTGGGGGATTGGAGGATGAATTCTTCCCAACACACAGAATACTGACTATGTACCACGAAGCATGAGCTTTGTTTATTCCAGTGTTGCACATGGAAATGTACTTATTAGAAAATCTAAAATTATTTCCTTTTTTTTTTCTTTCAGCCTCTCTGTAGCAACAATTTATATGCAAATATGTAACGAAGAAGTTTTCAGTGAAATTTCTGTCCACTGAATTATCAAATGCATTGCTGTTTTCATTTATTTATAGCTTAGAGGAAAATTTAATTATCAATGCTATTTGTTTCCTTTGTTTCTAGTAATCACTATAAAAAGTTCCCTCAGATGTCGTCGTATCAGAGAATGCTAGTGCACAGAGTGGCAGCTTATTTTGGAATGGATCACAATGTGGATCAGACTGGAAAATCTGTAATTATCAACAAGACCAGCAATACAAGAATGTAAGTAACAGCAATGTTGTGCTTTTCCTTGTTCCCTTTCTCAAGACAGGAGCTGGTTTGTACCATGACTGCGCGGTGTAATTTTTTTAATGTATATAAATTTTTATTTGTTTTTTGTAGCAACAGTGAGTGCTGTTTATTGTTTCCTAGGTTGGGAAGGGAGGCTCTCATGGTGAGGTTCTCTAAGGCTATAAAGATACATGAGGAGAAATCAACCTAACTGGTCTCTTGCAAGAAAGCAGGTTATCTTGGAATGTTACTTTTCCTGATTCCTTAGTGTCACCAGTTTGCTACAGAAGTAAGCTGTTGCTTTGCAAGTCACCATACAGCTACATCCTAAATAGCCCAAATTTATTTGGAAGACTGTCTCTTTCCTTGTTCTGGCTCTGCCTGCTTCAAGAGTCATTTTCTGCCCAGCCTGGTTATTTAGGATTTGGTTTCCCTCTACCACCTGCCACCATTCATACCCTTTCCTTCCCCTCCCTTCTTGGTTCCACTTTATTTTCCCTTCAAATCTCACTGATTGACTACAGTGTTTCTGTGAAATACAAATTCTGTCTGATGGTTCAAAATGCATTGAAAAATTCCTGGCAGGTTAAGCCTCTGCTGGCATAGGTTCTGTGCCTCTCCATGGACTGGTTAAAGCTGTATAAGCTAAAACTGTATAAAGCTAACCAAAACTTAGTATGAGCTGTGGTAATGTGTCCATGCCTAATCACCATCACTTTTCCTGCCAAGTGCCACATGTATTAAACATAGCCTTCCTCTCACTCTCTCCCTATAAACTACATAATGAAGAGGAAGTAATTACAACTGGGTAATGAAGTTTTGGTATCTGGTATTGGAACAGGAAAGCCCCATTTGAAAATTGTGTACTTCCTGTATTCAATTAGTAGAAGAAATCTAAACATTTGTTTCATTTATATATCCAGTAGCTAGGTGATTTATTTATATCCAGTTGCACAGAGCATTCTTTTAATGTTATTAGCTTCTCTTGTAAGAGGGTGGAAGGACTTGGGAATGGTGCTGTGCAGGGATGGGAGTTGAACCAATGATCCTCATGAGTCCCTTCCAACTCAGCTTATTCTGTGATTCTGTGACTCCCCAGTTTAGCAAGATCAATGCATATTGCTATTTGCTATCTCACTGAGCTCTAAAAGTCTTCTATGTGAACATAGTAAATTTAAGATAATGAGCAGTTTATTTTCAATCCTTTTCCTGGGCTGTCCCTGAGATACTTGGACATCTGTGAAACAGCACTTGGGCATTAATGTTTTTAAAGGTTTGAGTAAAGCATTCACAAACAGATCGATTTTCAGAAATCAAGAGAATTACAGTAGCTTGATAAAACACTCAGGCTGCAAAGGCTTAGCTTCAGAGTCTGATAATGCTTGCCCCCTGCAAGGGCTATCTTTGTTTTTGAATAAGAAAAAGCTTGGTATGCAGTAATCTGATGTTTGGTTTTGAGCTGAAAATGAGTCCCCTCTTAAACAAAGCACAATCAAGAATATTTGAATGCTCTTTAAGCATTCCTATCTCTTTTATAGTCCTTCCCTTTTACCTTCACGTCTATGTCACTGCTGTAGTGCACCAGCTGCTACAGATCATTCCTCACAGTATTGCCTTCTGGTTGACTTGATAATAGAATAATACTAACACATTAATATCTGTAAATTCCTTGCTGTGTTGTGTGGCTTTCATCTCTGAGATGGGTAGCACTGGAAGCACTGTTGGAACTGCTTACATGGTACTTCTGGAGAGGACACTGAAGCCTTCTTCAACAGTCAGAGCTTTATCTGAATGCTCTGATGAAGCTGTGGCTTCATGCATGGTGGGAGTGAGCAAGCAAGGCTATTTGCTGTGTATGAACTTCCCTTCTTCCAAGCTTAGCAGGCAGGATGTTGTAGGGATGTAACAGATCAAATGGCCTTCTCAGCTGTGGTCTTGCAGACTGGAGGTGAGGCCACTAAAAATTGGTGCTGACACCATTCCTGTCTAGATACTCCAGAAGTAAACACAGGGCTTTTCCCATTTGTTGGCTGTAAGTACAGCTGTTTTGTAAGCACCACACAAGCCTCAAGCTGATTTCTTCCCTCTTCAGTGATTTGGTGGTAGGTAACTGGATTATATGAAGCTCGTATTGCCTTGTGGTTCTTCCAGTGTGTTATTTATGTTATTTTGATATTACCGTAAAATAAAGCTTTTGTGAAGTGGCTGTTTCTTTTCATAACTGGAGGAGATGGCATGTTTTTTTAAAATGTCCTTGGCTCTGACAGAAGATAGTTTGTTATTATCTAGCGTGAATAAGGGCTGATGAGATTTTATTATCCTCAGCAAATATTGTGTAAGTCCCACATCTGAAAGCATCCAATGTGATTTCCTCTGTTCTGCATTTCACTGCTCTCAGAGGAGACAGTTTTGTGCTGTTTCAAACCAACACCAAATACTGGGAATGTGTTGACTCTATTAATTACTACTTGGACAGTATCCAGAATACCGGAGAATTTGAAGAGCGTCTGAAACGCTGTTCTACGTGCTTATATTGTGCTGTAAGCCTAAGCCTTGATAGCTTTATGTGACTTTATGGAGATGTCCTGCAGACAGATGTTCTGAAGATTTGCATTTTGGTAATAAATTATCCCTTTATGGCATGGTGTTTCCAAACCACTTTAGCTACTACTGTGGAGAGAGAAGAGTATTCAGGAATTCATAAATTCTGCATTGGCTGTGACTTCTGTGTACGTGTGCTTGTTTGAGAGGAACATATGACTCTGCAGTGTTGCCCCGTGGGCTTGAATAAGCACCTTGTGTTTATTTCTTTGGCTGAGAGAGGGATCATGTCACATCTCTGCTCCTGCTTGCAGGTGATGAGTTCTTCCCTGGCTCCAGGCAGTGAGGTTCCTTTATCCTGTTCAGCAGAGACCTCCCGTGCTCGATGCCTCCGGGTGCTTGGAGGTACAAGTGTCAAAAGAGTTAATGGTTCTGAGATGAAAAGGCTGGTTGGAAAACGGTGGTATCAACAAAATTCCTTATGGGTGCCTCGGAAAGGACTAGTGTGTGTCAGTCAGGGAATGAGCACATGAATGAGAAGATTGGGGCATTTCCATGCTTTCATTGTCTTAGGGCAATGTGGATTCCCTTTTAAGTACCTATGCCTGTAAAGACCTACTTTATGAAGGTTTGGAATATGAGAAAGTGTTTATTGATGAAGTTGTAGCTGCAAGGAGGAGCTGCTGTTCTCTGTTCATCTGTGCTGCTGCTTTACATAGAGGGTAAAAAGGTAATAAAAAATTAATCAGGATCTTGACTCTCTGGGAGTGCAATCCTGCAGCTTTCATGAACTCTGAGTGAAGCCTCTCTTAACAATACAGTCAGACAATAATGGCAAATTTTCAGACTGAAGAGTATTTCTAATGAAGAGCTCACTCTAAGAATCTAAGATGCCTTTTATTTTCTTTAATTTCATTAGAATATGAACAAGGCCTGCTGTTTTCAAAGTTTGTTTTGTTTTTTTTACGAATGAAATTTTAAAAGACAGTGAGGACCTCAACCACCTAAGTATTTGTTGACCTTAATGAAGTTAAAGTCTCTGTATTCTAGCTCTCATTAGAGAATAGTGGATTTTAAAAACAAATTTTCTTTTTATATGATTTTTGAAATTAAAAGTCCTTACAGAGTCCTGCTTAACTATATCATCCAATTTTTGAAATCTTTTGAAAGCAGTGTACATGAGAAAAATTGATTGGAAAACTAAGGAGGATTTTGTTGTTATTTTGCTTCTATAGTCAAAGAGCTCAAATACTACTTAAAATGGGAAGTCTGCCTTGCTTAATATGCAACTACTCTTGTGTCACCATTCTAATATATATTTGTCTGTCATCTGTGTCTGCCTGTCATCTATCTAAAGATACACAGAAATGTATGGGAAACTTGAAACAGTGAAATATGATATAAAGAGAAGTTTGGAATTGAGGCAATACGTTAGACAGGGCATCGCTTTTTGGAGCCAATAAATGTGTACCTTCCCCCTCATGTTCTGCACGTTCCTCATAATTCCTGTCAGACATCTGGTAGTACTTCAGGTTGTTTTGCAGAAGTGTTCACATTGTGAGATGTATCAGTTCAATAAGATTCATTGATTTGGTTATCTGTAGCTAGGTGGAGAAATGTAGGGGAAACATGTTTGGTGTGCTTGGTAAATTGAAAGGGTTTTCATTTGGTTGAGATCATCAGCCATGTGACAAGCATGTCTGCACCACAGCCCACACATGCATTCATGTACTTTTTTATATAAATGTGAGTGGCAGGGCTCATCAGAACCAAGAAGGTAGGAAGGATGCTTATGATATATAATGCTGTGTTTAGACATTTTCATATATTCTGAGGGTGTAACATAGCTATTATGAACTTCATACCAATTCTCCCATCCTCAGTTCTGACTATTTTATTTTTCAGGAGCATTTTAAATTATGATCCTTGTGATGCATGGGTTTTTTCCTACTCTGTTAATATTATGCTGGCTCAGTTGGAAAGTGTTTTGGTGCCTTTGAGATGGCAAAAACTTAAAGCAATATTGAGCTGTTATGTGCATTACAGGGTTCCTTATAATCTAGAAATAAACTGTATCAGCAGAAGCTGACATAATGTTGAAGTTGTACTTTGAATAACCTGCAAGGCTTTTGTAGTTTGGCATACAATCTGTGTTATTCTGCCTCCTCTGTGTAAGAGTGGTTTGAATCAAAAGCAAAGAAGAGAAGCTCTCGTTGGGTTTCTATTGTGTATTCACTGAATGATCTTGTTGTAGATAACATCTATATTAGTAGAGGTGTGCTGTGACAATTTCACCATCTTCAGAATCTGAACTTTTGTACAGGATCCTAAAGGCATGTCAGTAAAATGGCATTCACTGAACATGGCAATTTCAATGAAGAATAGATTCTAGAATTTCTTTTACCTGAGGCTGAAGTTCCAAGAAGACTTCCTTGAGATACCAAGTGTTACAGCCTTTGGAGCATTCAGAAAAGAATGCCTTTTTCCTTGACTCAATAAGGTGTCCAGTGTAAATGACTTTAATTTCTTTAAGCCGTTGTTTGGAGGGGACATTTTAGCTACATTTAGGGAGTAGTCACAAATGTATACCTGAACACAAATACCTTTTTTTGTAAAATGTCAGTCAAATCAATTTGATGTTTGCCAGAGCATTTGAAGAACAATTTTGTTACCCTCCCTGTTATAAACCAGAATAGTTATGTTGCAAATTGTTTGCTTCATGGTGTTATTCCATCTGCATTTAAGCACCTTATGCTTTTCTTAATTATCATATGTGTACTGAGAGCAATCATCTCATGAGAGCAGAATTGCATGAAAACATACATGAACACCCTTATTTCCGGTTTTATTATTTTCATTGGAGTCTAGCATTATATTTTTTTTCTTCCAGGGACTATGGAGTCAGAGAACCTCTGTCTCCTGTTGTAGTTACCTCTTTTCCATCTTCACTACAGAATAGTTACTCCTTGGCTACTAAGAAATAAACAGAAACTGGAGATTTCCAGATGTCCCCTCTGGTTTACAATTGCTGTTGCTCAGTCAGTATTACGACATTCTCTGCTACAAATGTGTAGAGAAATGGAAGGGTGCCTAGTAGATGCAACTAAAATGAAGAAACTGTGTAGCCGAGAAATAACACATTGGCTGGTACATTTTGGTTTAAGATGAACTAATACATTTTATGATTAATAATTTAGTAAGAACATCAATAAAAAATAATGTATAACAAAAGCTTTGAGGTTATATAGCTACATTGTAACATGTAGCATTTAAGTAACAGATTGCTTTGATTTTCATAGGTTTTAGGTTTTTTCATACAAAAATAATCTGTTCAGCTCAGTCTGTGATTCAGTTATTAACGTGATCAGAAAAAAGCTTAATGTTTATTTTGTTAATGATTTTTGAATTAGGACAGCAAGCATTCTGTCATTTTAGTCGTATTTCTCTCTTGCATGAAAGATAGAGATGAAAAAACATAGATGTGTAGTACACTAAGTTGAGTTGAAGTTGACCCTTAAATATTGGCTCCATTCTTTCTTCAGTGTAAGCTGTATACTGGACTCATAAGAAATTACTCTTTAAATGAGATGTTAGGGTTAATGAACCAGTTCTAATAGCTCCCACATTAAATTTCAATCTAATGTAATTTATTAAAACTAAATTGTTTATAATGAAGGTGGACATGTGCTTTTTACAGCTGTTCTATACTGTGATGAAATACTACTTAATTGTTAGTCAGAAGATATCTACGGTATTTCTTCTTCTATTTTTTTTTTCTTTTTAATCTTTTTAATCCACACCAATTAATAGTATAAGTTCAAACGTAGAAGGTTACTGTCACCTGCTCTGTGTGGGTAGATGGAAGGTTGCCCAGGAAGAGAGTGCTATGGAATAGCAAGTAGGTAATTTGGTTGAAGGAAGCTCTTTCTTGCATGAGTAATTAATCCTTGTGCTTGTTCAAGCTGTAGTAAGAAAGTGGTCATTAATCAAGATGCTGTTTGGTCATTTATACTTTCATATCACTGGGGAGAGATCTGGAAATCTGAGATGACCTCTGTGCTTTCCTCAGAGGTTGCAGTGCATCAGTAGTAGGTGAAGTAATGGTTTTATATCAGAGCATTTCAGAAATAAGGTGTTGAAAATTGAGCAAGTAAATTTAAGAGGAGCTTTATATTGAATATATAATTGCCTTTTGCTCTTCTGTAGCCTACCTCATTTTTTAACACAGAAAATAGGACATAGAAATTTTAAAAATATCAAGAGTTTTGAGAAGCCTTTGTCCATTGTTTCAGCTTGCTGCTTCCAGGGTAGCCTTGTGAGGCTGTCTCTGACAGTTTATTAAAACCAGGCCTTCTTCTTCGGGCCAGTGATTGTTCAGAGTATGCCTTCTGATCCATGAGTCTTCCTGCTAGAGATGGCAAAAATGTTCATGGCGTGAAGCAGAACTCAGAACAAGAATTTGTTTTGGTATTAATGTGTACATGTGAGGCATTTCAAGAGCACTGATAGTTTCTTTGTTAGCCTGCTGATTTTTGGTGAATCATCTTTAAATCTTCAGTAGTCTTCAAATCTTGAATTTTCTTCCTTTTTCTCCCTCTCTTGCATGTTAATTTTTGAACTTCTGAAATAGAAAAGCGTAATTTTAAATAGATCACAGCAGTTATGCAACACGGTAATTTTCAGCCACTTACAGAATATGCCACATCCTTAAAATCAGATATTAATGAATTCCGTAATAAACTATGCTACCACTTTGGAGCCTCTATTAGCTGGAAATAAATTGGCACTGTGCAAGATGTTCGGTCTCAATAGACACCCTGAATATCAAGAATTAAATCCAACTGGGGAAGAGAGCAGCAGAAGCAGGTCCCTCAGTAAAGAAACAATCCTAGTTTGATCACAGGAGGACAGCAGAGGATTTTGAAGCTCCTAAAATGGTCCCTGCCTGAGAGGGTGTGGTGCTTCTGCCCTGTCTGTCAGAAGAGCTGGTATTTGCATGTGCCCTTGTCCTTCAGGCTTCTCCCGTGTTCAAAGCCTATCTTCTGGCCCAAAACATTGAAGTCTGTACTCAAGCAGATGCTCAGGGGGGAGCTAAGTACTGTTTTGGATCCATGTCTTAAAGCAGGAGGATTTTCTGGAAATAAGTTTTAGGAAAGTTTGTGAGGGTCATAAGTTGTGCAATGATGCCTTAACATTAGATCAGGCTTTTCAAATATTGTATCTTTGAAATCCCTCAGGATCTGGCCCTCTGCTTGGTCCACATACAGCATAATTTGGCATGAAAATGATTCCTATAGCATTTTGATGAATGGGCAAAGGTGACATAATAAAACCTCATAGGCACTGAAGGAAAAATGCTTCTACAAAGCATTCCTGCCTCTCTTTTTCAGTCCTGCCAGACTTATTTGTGACCCCAATTAGAGGGGAAGAATGCCTGTGAAAATAACTTGTGATTTTCCACATCCCTGTTTAATGATTGCTGAACATTTTTAGAGGCCAGCTGCTGGTCTGAAAAAAATTAATAAAGAATATATGGTCTTATGCTGGGAAAAATATAGCATTTGGTTTTTGCAGATTTTTCCCCCTGTGCTACAGAGAAGGCAGCACCTTGAAGAACCATCTTGTACAGGATTGATTTTTCTTTTATAGCTTTTAATGTGCTTTTACCATCATAACAGAAGTTCTTGGTGACTCATATGATAAAAGCAGGAATCTGTTAATGAGGCATTTACCTTCAAATGCTTGCAATGCCATCTTGAGTGGTTTTAAGTATTAAGTTGTGATAATATAACTGCACTGTACTTTAATGATTATCTATATTTAAATTCCCATTCTAGCTTTTTGAAACCATGTTTTAGCATCCATCAGACCCTAAATACATGAAATGTATTTCAAGGGTGTAATTTCAAGCCCTCATTCTTGAAAAACGTAGTTCTGATAGAATTTAATCCACTAATTTAAACTGATGGGCTGGAATTCTGCCTTTTTCACTAAGCTGGGTGATGAACCTTTTGACAGTGATGATATTTTCTTCCAAGTTCTGTAAATTCTCCAAATTTCAGAATATGTTCCTGTACCTCCATGATCAAAACAGGCAATTGCACTGCAGACAATAGAGTTTTCTCAAGGTGTAAGCCAGACAGACAGTAATGCTCGCCTAGTTTTACTAGGGTAGTAATTCAGAACCCTAGGAGAGCCTTCAGCCTAAAACCAAAAAACTCCACAGCAGGCAGATATAGTACTCACAAACTAGCACAGCAGGAAAGGCCTCCATACTGTGTCACAGCATGTCTTCAAAATAGAGGCCAATGTGATGTTGGACTGAGCAATCAGTTTAGTTAAAGACAAGTGTAAATAACAAGAAAACACTGTTGAACCCTCAGAGCACCTGCATAAGAGTGTCCCAAATCTTCACAATTTCTTTGAATCCTGTCTGCAGCAGCGGCTCTCTTCAGCTCTTGCTACTCCATGGCTCTCCTCATGGCATCCTTCTGTAAAATCCTTTTTGTCAGCTATTCATTTTGTTTGCCAGATGGTGATTCTGAGAGTACCGTGGGTGGTGTTTTCCCCATTCCTAGCCCCATTACCCTACCTATTTTTTGTTTATTGTTGCCATTCACTCAGGAGAGGAATATTAACGTGCTGTCCCATGTAATATGCATAAAATGAACATTACATTGCAAATCCAAAGTTCAATTTTTTGGGCTCCTGCCCATCCCAGCAATATCCCCTTTTGAACTTGCATTCCTGTGGGGAGTTCTTTCAGACAGCTGCTTGGCTATTACCTGTGAGGCTTTTGCAGATGACATACACTAAGTGCTTGCTAGATTTTTTTAACTGCATCAAGCTCTGTAATGGCAAAACCCATCTTTTCCACACATGGTGAGGCTGCTGATTCTTTTGAAAGGCATCTTGCAACAGCCTGTGTGCTGTGGGGCTGTGAGAAACATATGTCTCATAATAAAGATTTATGTGCTGTATAGAAGTCAGCCCTGACAATAGCAGACTGTTTGTGAGCTGTGCTGATGCAGTGACTAAGTCTTCAGAATTGTAACATTCAAAGTTCATGCTTGTCTCTTTCCATTTGTCCTTTTGGTGTGGAGTCTGTGCTTCCTGACTCTTAGACAGATATTTCAGAGCTAATTAACTTATTTTAAATGAGTGCAGGGTTTTTTCCCCCTAGTATTTAATTTCTTATCTCCTGTGCAAATAGAGGTCTATGAAACTGCATTCGTTTTCTTAGCAGACTCAAGGAAATGCCCTGTTCCTTCCTTAGACTCTGTATCATAATAGCTATTACCATTCTGCAATAGGTTTTTAAAATCTGTAATCTGTTTAAATAGTGAATACCTGCTTAAGGTAGTTAGGGCTTAGGGTTTTTTCATTACCACTTACAAGGGCTGACTCGGAATCAAAAGCATTAAATGAGTATGTAATGGGGAATTCTCCTTAAAGAGTCCATGTAAAAAATATGCCTGAGGGATTAACTCTGTTTTCTGTCATCCAGCGATAAATTGAGAGGAACTCTACTGAAGTGAAGTAGCTCACATTAAAATCACTATAATGATAGAAGAGAAAGAATCATCTAATGCCATCAAAAATCTTCTTATTTTTGCTTCCTGACACACAGAAATTCTTTGTTGCTTAGTCCAGCTTTACCCTTTCCAAAATACAAACTTAATTGTGAGGAACAAGTCCAGAAAAGTACCTTTGGGGTCTTGCTTAAGTAAGGACTGCCCATAGCTTTTAAGGAACTATAACATCAGAAAGGAAAATGGTCAGCTTATAAAAGAAAGAACAGACACAAAAACCACCTAAAAGGTATTGATGGAGGTTTGTTCTGCTATGGATTTGTTGCTATATAGATGATTCACTGTTTCACACAATGACAGCATGGTTAAGGATGGAAGGACTCTGGAAGTCATCTTGTCCAATTCCTGGTCAAGCAGTACTGCCTGGATGCAGTTGCCCAAGACCATGTCCAGGACCATCCCTAGGATAGAGACTCTACCACCTGTCTGGGCAGCCTGTGACAGTGTTTGGTCACCCTCACAATGGAAGAATTCCAAGCACAGAAATAAGAAACTTCACCCATATCTTGAAGTGACCATTACAGTATTCCACAAACACAAAAATGAAGCTGAAAGATTTGACATGATCATTGGCTGCCTGGGAAGGAGCACAGCCACAAGAAAAGGGGACACACTATTGCTCTGAGATTTTACCCTGATACTCTCCCCAAGTCTGGACCTGATATTGAACACAAGTATGTAGAAGTGCTCCTTAGCCAAAAGATCTGGATTGTAGGGTTAATGATGCCTATTACATACTGTGTCTGGCCTTTGGTTAAACTGATCACTTGACAAAAAGTGATCTCTTTTTACTGTGGGGAAAAAAAGAGATCAGGAAATGGTTTGAAGTGATGGGAGCAGACTGTGCAGATGTTCACAGATGCTCAGGGAATTTTGGGAATCTTTTAATGGTGAAATGTTTGGGTGCTGCAGGGACAGCTACTGCAGTTGGCTATGTATCCTGCTGGCACCTACCTGAATATCGTGGTGCTACCTTTCTGGGCAGGATGGAGAGGAGAGGCTGTCTTGGCTGCTCAAAGCGCCAGTGCTTTCTGGCAGAGCTGGCAGTGAGAAGGGCACTGCTCAGCTGCCTGAGGATGCACCAAGTTACCCTCAGGTCCAATCTCTGTTAAACATTTGTAGTACCTCATCAAAAGCTTTACAGGGGAGGAAGAAATCTGTTCTGTGTTTTGTTCAGAACCACATTGCCAGAAAGGTGACTAAGCTACCTGACAACTGTTAGGAGATATGAAATGGATTCATATGCAATTGTGGTATTGTGAAGTTGCATTTTCAGGGCACTGATGTTTTGCTTCCACCCATATTGTCAAGCAACAAAAATTTTAATGATCAAAATATTGTATTAGATAAAACTAAAAAAAAAAAAAAAAAAAAAAGCCAAACAAAAAACCATACCAGATTTAGCATCTTTTTAGCCTTTATGCTTTCCCCTTCCCTTTTTGTTGTTTTCTGAGCCTTTAAGGTATAACTGGGTGATACTTTTTGGTTTTCTCAGTAGAGTCCTCAAATTACAAAAATCCTATTGTTTTAAAAGGTACTTCCTCCTTAAACTTCTTTCTCTGGAGTAATAGGCTTTGAGATTTTCAAGTGATGCACTAATTCCATGGAGGGTAAATGAAATACTCAATGGCCTTACTTAAATCCTGTCATACAACGTTGCTTGTAGGCAAATATTTGCATATCTTTTTTCCTCCACATGGCTCTTACCAAATAGATGGGTGCAATGTTCTCCATGGTCAACCTGCCAGTACAGTACACGTATTGTAGGTTGTTTTGTATGTGATTTTTAATTTTTTGGAAGATCCCTAAATACTGAAGAGTACTCGAGTTAATGGTAATGCCTTCAGAAGTTCTCAGGGTCTCTTCAAAAGGCTGTGCAAGTTGCATTTTTAAAATTACGCAGTTTTTTTTTAGAATTTGAAAACCTAGTTTAGGTATCCAGTGTGGTAATAGTGAAGAAGTTCCTAATTTTTAATGAGTTTGTAGTAATAATAATGATTGTAAACCTTGCTTTGACTTCAGTAAGAACTTAATTCATGCCGTACTAAAAATAATCTTGATAAATTCATTCCCTTATATGCGTGAACACAATCTGATATATTATGCTGAATATTAGTACAATACAGTATCAGCTAAAAAAGCTCAGGAAAATAAACGTGATTGTTATTAATTGAGAACTCACATGAGAATAATTCACTGCATCTGCTGTATTATTGTAATTATATACTTGTAGTATATTGACACTACACTACATCTTACACAAAATTGTGCATTATTTTCTTCATTTTTAAGCAGCTGATTCACCTGTAACAGATTTCCACATAATAACCACAATGTCTGTGGTTCCTTACAGCAAATGCATTATGCTGTTACAGGGAACTTTAAAGCTGGGAATGTGCAGTTTACACTGGTTTCTATCAGTGGGATAGAAACATTTTCAGAGTCAACCTGTTCTCTACCTAAGTGATTCAGAACATTTGGTTTCACTTACTGGTTTTAAACATTGTTTGCCATCTGTATCCTATAGTAATAATTTTTTTTTGCAATAGGCATTAAAAAAGAAAATGCAGAAGACAGTATTAAAGACAAAAACACAAGCACAGGTGTGAATATCTTTTGTAAAATAGTCTACTTTTTTTTTACTGATGATTTGCAATGTTTGAGGGAAGCCTGCAGGTTGGTGTGCCTGAAGACACTTGATGGTGTGGTATCCTAAATCTCACGTGACTTCCCTCGTTAGCACACTTGGTTAGAGCACAGGACTAATATCACTGAGGTTATATCTGAGGAATATCACTATGAACTGAGCTGGTCATGCTGCTTGTGACCTTGCTGCCCAGAGCTGCAGGGATGGCTGAGAGGGGTGGACTTTCTCGTGCAGCTGAAGGTACCCTGCACATCTGCAGAGTTTCTCTGCCTACGCAAATTTCTTTTCACAACTGGACATGCCCTCCTGGGCTTGTAGATTAATTTTGTTAACAGGCACATACTGAATCATTAATTTTGACTTGTGGTTTGATCTTATACTTTTTTCTTTTCTCTTATGAAAAATAGAAACATTTTATAAATAGTAAATGAAAGGAAAATGGGATTTAAAATTTAAAATAATGCTATGAAGTATGAAAATCATGGTATTGTTTAAATAAGTTAGTAATTGGAGGAGACGTTCTCAAATTTTTTCCAAGCTTTTTTTTTTTTCTCTCTAATGACTTTTTTTCCCTGAATTTTAAAATGTAATTAATTTATTTTTCTTTGCATATAGTTTATTAGATGCTCAGTAGATAGTTCACAGCACTAAATTTTACACTGATGGTACAACTACACAAGTTTTGTTTGTGTTTTAAGATGTAAAACCAGAAAAATAGCAATTCTCAGATAATCCTGTGAAAGCACAGTATTTGAGTGAATGAACCTTCATTTCTGGCTGCACAGGCACGGTGCTCATTAATGGGAGCCAAGGGAGAACAACGCACCTAAGCAATCCATAAATGGGGCTTTGTAGCCTTTCTGTTTATGAGGAAACATAATAAATGACCCATTAGATTATGAAATTACTATGCAGAGAGCTGTGGTACTCTGGGATTTTCCTAAAGAAGGCTAGTAGGGCATCCAGAGAATCTAGTGTCTTGGGCCCTATAGCTATGGATGATGATCAGAGATTTCTTGAATTATCAAAACCTGTGGAAATTGGGATAGTGTACTTTGTTGCTTTGTCACAAAAATGCAAATTGTGAGCAGAAGTGGAAGAGCTCCAAATTCTTACAGAAAGATAGGCAGGATAGCTGGTGTGTCTTATTGTTGAATTTCTTACAGTTTATTACAAATGTTTCCTGTATATCTGACAATGAATTGTTATGGACTGCAATTATGGTATGAATATATGCTGTATTTTGATTTGAAATCCATAACGCTGTAACAACAAAATGGTTCCTGATTTGTGCATCTGGTTTCATTTTCTGTTGTGAAATAAGATGAAGCTGAGATGTGTTTTTAAAGTTTGTAGAGGATTCTTGTTTGCAAAAGCACATACTTGGTTAAATTCTGCCTTTTGATTTCTTCCCTATTGCTTCTGTTGATGTCAGCAGAAGCTTTGTGTCATGTTTGTGTAGGTATCTAGACCCCACTACCACTGCTGCTGGCAGATCTTTCAGCACAAGGCTTGTATTTCCTGATGAATTTCATGGTGTATTGCTGCTTTTAAAACAGTTTGGGCAGTAATACCCCCTCAGTTGGGTGACAGCAGCATACGAAAATATGAGCTCAGTCTTTGAGGCCATTGGTCACCCTATTGATGTGATTGGGCTTAAGACGCTGCAGGCTTAAACACTACAGGCTTAAAACATTACCACTCTGATTGTGGTGCAGGCTGGAGCGTTATTTATTGACAGCTACAAGGCATTGACAGTGACCAACTTGGCCACAAAATTGCTTCTTAAAGTTCTCTTTTTTGCACGAGGTGAGGTGATGTAAGATACTGCTTTTTGCACAAGGTGAGAGTGTGGAACGGCATTGTAACAGCTTATAAATCTGAAAGTGTTGAGCCAAAACCCTGGGGTTTGGCTTTTAAAATAAATAAATAAATGAATGTATGAGCTTAAATCAGTGAACTAATTGGTACACTATGATTGTTCTGGAGTACTTTTCCCACTTAGTGGTGATGAGATAAAATTTTGTTTAAGCAAAACATCATCAGTCCCTCCCTTTACTGGTTTTATGTACTAGGAATGAGGAAACTCTTGGGTGTCTGGTTTTGGTTTTGTGTTTTTTTAAGATTTCTACCAGTTTTTTCTTGCCTTTCAAGATGGATGGGCTTCACTAAGCGGCAGTGTTGCTAACGATTCCAGCTACTGAAGGAAGCAAATTAACATACAGTATGGTAATTTGTTTTTCCTGTCCTTCAGTCACAGTGAGGAGAGTCTAAATATTTCAGTGACTGAGACTTTGGATTCCCATTCCTTGCTACACAACAACAACAAAAGCTATTTATAGCAATAACAGTTAGCAGCGATACAGCAGCCTCAGACAGCTATAGGCAGCATCTCACAAATGTTAACTGCTTTTGCACTGAATGCCTCTGTGAAAACAAAGAGCACTGAGAAATAAAGATCAAAGCAAAACCAAAAGAAAGATTTTTTTATTGCTATGTTTTACTTTGCTGGCAGACCAGAGCAAAGGTTTTCTGAACATTTAAAAGATGAAAAAGGTGAAGAATCCCAGAAGCGATTTATCTTGAAGCGAGATAACTCTAGTATTGATAAAGAAGACAATCAGGTTGGTTCTCGGTTCGAGAGTTGCTGAAATTTGTTCTGTTTTTGAAGGTGGGCTGACTGATGTTATTGTTGTTCTTTTGTTGTTGCTCTCCTCCCCTGCCTCCCTGCCCGTCCCTGCCTCCTTTGGCACATGTACCACCGTGGGAGGCATCAAGCCCCAGGGTGGCCGCTTCAGCCGTGGCAGTGTGTGGGTTTGCATGGGTGGTTTGCTTGGCGCAGGACTTGCTGCATGCCCACGGGAGGGGGAATGCCGGTGGCTCCGGGCTGCGTGGAAGGCTGTGTCAGTTGCATTCCTCAGTGTCTTGCCTAACTATGGCAGTTGTTACGCTCCCTGTAGCTTCCTTCTTCCGCTGTACCCATTCAGAGTTGGATTTCAGTACAGACCAGTGATGAACTGATGTAGCCCAAAAAGGAGAGAAGGAAAAAAAAGTGTAAAAAAAAAAAAGGCCAAAGATGTGATGGTGAGGCTAGGTTGCTTTTTAAAACCATTCCTAAATTAAGTTTTGACCAAAAATAAATGAGGTTCATCTTTTACTTCCCTTCCTCCTCCTGTGCCCTCACCACCTTTTAATGTCTGTGTAACTTACTTGCTTGTGCATGTACTGTGGCAGATGTTCCCCCTGTGTTGCCTGTGCCGTAACACTACTTTAACTTAGGTGAGCTTGATGAGTAGGGGAACGCCAGGAAAATGTGTGTGTCTGTGCTGCCTTTAAAAGCGGGTGTTGTGCTGTTTCAATCCAGTGCAAGCTCTTTATGTGGAATAGATTAACAAAAAAAAAATCTGAAACTGTTCTGATGTGATTTGCTTTTATGAGAAAATTCCCACAGGTAAGAGGACAGCATATGCTTTCTTTGTTAGGGTTATATTTGTGGAGGAACCAACCAGTGAGTCTTTTGTTGCCACTTCCCTTCATGTTTTCAGTAAAGGACTGATATTTTTCTTTCCTTTTTTCACCCTTTTTTCCTTGACTTTCAGTTGTACATAGCAGCCTTGCCAGTTGTGCTGCATCTGAGTTGACTTTGAAAACAAACCCCAAGCAATTTCCCATGTGGTGACCATGGGAATCAACCATAGGAAAGCAGCATGACCTATCTCACCCGGTGCTGGGGTGCAGGGGGAGAAGGACCAGTCCTTGAAACCCACTTGTCGATGAAGCGTTTTCTGATGGGGCTTATCTCCTCTCCTCATTCCCATGGCACAGCCATTTCCCACACTGTGGTTTGCCAAGAGGCAAAAATGGCCCTTCTTTTCCCAGCAAAACTTCAGTAGAGGGTTCCATATGGTGTGAAAATGGTTAAAACTGTTGTGCGGAATATCTGGGAGTTCTCCTTGCACACATAGACTTCATGGGTTTCTTCTAGGGTTTACAGTTTAGTTCTTGCAGCCTAGTTACTCTCTTTCTTCCTTGATTTCTTAGATAGCCCATTGCTGCCTGCCCTCCTGCTCCTCTCAGCTGGTAGGAGAACCAAAAGATGTTAGCAGTTGAGAACAATGGCACTTTGACCTGGGGTGAGAACACCCAGTTTTAGGATGGCGGGTCCACAAAAGCTGTGCAGAAAACCTCCTTTTGGCCACCTGCTCTATGAACCCATGTCCAATATCCAGCTGGAAATCCTCGAGCACCCAGTCTTGCAGGGCTCTTTGTGCAGGAACGACAGCTATCATTTTTGTGCTTCATTTGTTTAAGTGAACATTTATTATTCTCGGCTGACAGTTACTTAATGGCAGTTTTTAACAGCTCAACTTATATAACCCTCCTGGTTTTCTTTCTGCTCAGCAAAACAGAATTCTTCCATTTAGAGATGACAGACGAAGTAAATCAATTGAAGAGAGAGAAGAGGAGTATCAGAGAGTGAGGGAGAGAATATTTGCACAAGATGTGAGTAGTTATTTTAATTGCCTCTTTAGTGCCATACCTTCGCCGGTAGTCAGACAGTTTTGCCCCCCTGCTACAACAACACTGCAGCTGGACTTGCCCTGTGAAGCTGGAGGTGACAGGGAAAGCAGATTGGTGCAGAGGGTCTCAGAGGAGCTCTGGAGGTGTGGAGGTTGGCTTCTGGAGATTGAGGTGATGAGAGTTGCAGGGAGAAAGGTGGAGGAGAGATCAGGCCCAGCATGTTGTCTGCGGAGTGCCTGTCCTGTTTCTTTGAATGTTCATGTTCACATGGCCTAGGTTTACTCCTTTTTTCCTTCTCTTTTGCTAGCCAAAGAGCGGTGATTTAAGTGGACACTCTCAATAATTTCAAATTGCTGTGTTATTTTATATTTCTTTCATGGTGGATCAAATCTTTATAAGTTTTCTTTCTGCAGAGACTCCTCATGGGTTTTGATTTTTTGGGCCAGTACTGTAGCATCAAGACATTGAGAACAAAGAAAGGGCAGAGGTTAAACATGGAGTTGCATCATTTTTTTGAAATGACTGATTAAAGAACTGGACTTCTACCATCAGAAAGAATCAGTCATGCTGTTGATTATTATATTCTGCGAGGAATACAGTGAAGTCGATATTAAAATGTTTGCCCTTTCCAAAAAATCAGAACTTGCACGACAAGGTATATTGCTAAGGAAAATACTTAAATCTGAAACATCTGTGAGCAATACCTGACATTCCTTTAAAAAAATAGGAAGAAAATCACAATTTGCTATAATACTGTAATGATGAGGTAATAAAAGGAAAAAAAGAAAAAAAAAACAACTCAGCATTCAAATGTTTTATCTCATATCTCAGTGGGGTTTCTGCCGTTAAGGAGGAATATGGGAATAAAAACAATTAAAACCTATTTTTGAAAATCATATTGGGCAGTGTCCTTTTAAATTAAAACTGTTCATATGTTGCAGGGCTTATAATACTATTATCTGGTTTAGGAAATGCACATGTCCAAGTTAGGTTTTTTGGCAGAATACATTGTATAGTTTTATAATACGTGTTGTCTCAGTTCTTAGTAAATAGCTAGCTACATCTAAATTTTTTTAGCCTCACTTCTTTCTTGGCTGATTCCAGTAAAAACAGAGACCCTTCAGTTTCTGTTTTGCTTTCAGCATATTGGTCTCATGTAACTACTGTCACAGGCTATACATGGTGGAATTGCCAAGTTGTTCAAGAGTTGCAAAAGCCTCTTTGCAATGATTTTCTTATATGAAATATAAGAGATTTTGACACATTACAAAAGAGCTTGTGCAATACCAAAAAATTTTTGGGTTTTGAAGCAGAGTTCAGGTGAGGCAAAATGCTAAAAATTACCAAATGGAGAGTTATTATCAAAATAGTCCAGTTTCTATCACAAGCTGCAGCTGGAAATGCCAGGCTGGGAAACAGAGGTGGCTGGAAAATGTATTGTGTGTGCTGAAAATGTATTGTTACTTTTACGTTTAGATATTTGAATTCTAAAAACAGGCAAGTGGTGAGTGTTTGAATTACCCATAGCAGGAGGCTGTTGTGGTTCGTTGGGTTAGCATTTTCGAGTGGCAGGACCTAAGTAAAGGTGTGCTTTGTGGCAGACATTTTAAATGGAATTGGGAGGGAGCATTTTTAAAGATCAGCAGTGTTAGATATCTCTCCCTCTCTCTCTCTCATATGCACTCCTTTGCTCTCTCTCTCTCTGCTGTTACAGGTGTTAGTGAGCATAATAGTGCAGTGAATTTCAGCAAGCTGTATGTTTAATGTTAATGGCAATCTGTGTTTTAGCTGGGCATTTTTGAGTGGAGCACCCCTTGCCAGATACAAGGTGTTCTTAGGATGATGCCAGTGGTTGTGGTGGTGGACAATGTATTTTTTCAATTTTAGGAAAGAGAGAAATGGCTTCCTGTTATAGATAGTCACTTACTGCATGTAAGACTGTGAGGTTTTAAGCCCCTCTGCAGTCATTAATTAATCCAATTCTCCCCAGGTTTGTGTGAGGTAGGTACCTAAGCCTTGTTACGCTGCAAATTACAGATACAGAGTCAAAGATGAATTAATCATGTGGTATTTTTATTACCTCTATACTGTTTACACAGCTGTAGTCAAGCCTTTATCAGTGCCTTGTTGATGAATCTTAGAAAATGGATCACAGATACATCACTTCTAATTAGAGTATGCATGAAGAGAGCTTGCACGGGAGGTCTTCAAAGGGCAGCTATGAAGGTCAAGAGTACTGCTGTAACTTGTTGCATCCAGCAACAGCCCCCCTCTAAAGATGTTTGAGGTATCCAAAACCCTTTAGATAACAGCCCAAGAGTCAGAACTTCAAACAAGATTATGTGGAAAAGGCAGTCTGGTTGCAGGGGCAAAAAAACTCCATGCATGTTTCGAGTGCTGTGAAAAATGTCTTAACCTGGACCCCACGTACCAATATACAGCTTGCCTGTCCTTCCTTTGATCTTGCAGTACTCCAGTGCACCAGATCTCTTCATTTCCAAGTGGGAAGGTTTTAACAAAAGAAGTATGTTCATGAGTAATGCCATCATTATGATAGTCCTTATGATGATTAATCTGGTATTAGTCAATTTAAATTATGCTTTCTGGCAAGTTTTCCATCTGCTGTGTTGGCTATCACAAATTTTGACAAGGAGATCTGGAAGTTCGAATGACTCCTATCTCAGCATGTGTCAGGGATTGAGAAGCATGTTAATTTGATATTTCAATAAAAGGATTGGTGAAGAAATAAATAGTTAATAAACATGATTATTCCAGCTCACTGAAATAAGAACTTCAAAGTGCACCTCAAATTTTTCAGGCTGCTAACAGGAGAAAGAGACAGACTGAGCCCTACTCAGTAGTTTTTATACTCAAAACTATTTTCAAGGGTTTCTTTTAATTGCAAAACTTTAAACCTTCCATTTAAAAATATGTTCTTATTGGAAACTTAGTTTTAAAAAAAATTGTGGATTTATAGCCAAATACACTGGAGCAGAGGACTTGCACTGTCAGGGTCTTGCAGAAAAGTTCCTTGTCTGAACTGCTTTAATTGCATTTGGGAAGATGAAAAGTTACTGGCCAAGAAACACCAAGAACAACATACAGGAATAAAAAGAAGTTGTTGTTTCCCTGTGTGTAGATTTAACAGAGAATCCCAAATGCATGCATAAGTGATACATGATGTTTGCCTTTTAAGCATGCAGAAAATTGATTCTAAAGACTAGCAATCAAATTACATGAGGGAAATTTCATTCTTCAAGGTCAGCACAATGTATTACCTCATGAGCCGGAGTCACGCTAGGATCATTCAGTGTTCATAAATGCATTCTCTGGGAACTATTCTGTATTCACTGAAAAATGTAGATGCCTTCTTACTTACAAAAATGCAAGAATTGCCCATGGTACACATGGAACTGATCAGAGGAAATAATCCATGCTGTTTGTTTTCTGTTGTTAACTATAGTGGCTATTTTTCACAAAGGAGTGTATCTTTTAGGTACAGTAAGTTTTGATTGCTCTAGTTAAGAAAACTCAGAGAATATCAGTTTGACTAAAGAGAGAAACAATAAAATACCTGTAGATGTGGCTTCAGCCTGTTCTATCCCCCTAGTTTTAAAAGATTAGAAAGAAGAGGGCTTAAAATGAATAAAAACAAACCAAAGGCACACCTCATGCTGGACACCATAAACCTATAGATACTAAAACTCCTGTACTGGTGTACAGAGAATTTCTTTGTGGCTGCAGATCAAATAACAAGCATTAGTTGGAAGCCTGAGATCTATCACATCTTGTTAACTGACATGAAAATTATTACCTGATGGTATCCACTGCAGGATATTGCTGCATGTTAATAGTCATCTGTGTGCTAATGTAATTAAAAACAAGAGCAGCAACTCCCAGTATATCTAGTGCACTGGCAGAACTGATGCATATTTTCCAGTTGAGACTTTAAAAGGTTCTTGGAAATTGGAAAAGTGAAATACTCATTTCATAAATAACAATTAGTCATCCATAGCACCCTAATGGAAGTCTTGCATGCAGAGATCTCCAAAGACAATAACTTGTAGGTAATCTTACCTAATATTTTGATCTGGTAGGTTTGTTGCCAGTATGTCTAAAGGGCAAACAAGAGTCAAATATTTTAAGGATTTCTTTTGACAACAGCTGTACTGGTTATTTAATCTTTCCTGGTATTTTAAATTGAGCACTATTGATGCTATACATCAGGAAAGTGAGTTCTGACCTTGTAGTAGCTAAATTTCTATCCAGGCCTGCTTAGACATTTGACTTTTAACAGTAAGAACAAAATAGTAAAAAAGTGCCTGTCTTCTCTGTCTCTCAGCCTTATACCTGTACTGAAGAATAATTTCCAGGCATTATGTGCCACTGTGCCAACATCATCACCCAGGAAGACAAATGGGGTTATTAGGGACTCCATTTAAAGTCTGTAATACACTTGGTAGTGGTTCCCATCAAGACACTCAGAAAGAAGCAGGCCTTTCTGCTTGCTTGATAAAATACAAATCCTAGATATTTATTCCGCTTTATGCTCCTGTCTCTTTAAAAATGTCAATAAAATAAAAGAAATATAGACAGGTGCATTACACGCCCCTTTACTTTTGTAAATTTGTGGGTACATAGTCCAGTACACTGGTCTAATCAAAACTTTTTCTGTAAAAGTAGCTGTAGTCGGGTGCTTTGGAATGTGATTGCACAGAAGTCAATGCACAGATGTCCATCAGGAATCTCAAGATAAAGACACGACCCCACAGCTGAGCTTGTACAAGCCCCTGGAGGGGTTTCAGTATGCTTTTCTGGAGCTTTTTGCTTCAGCATAGTTAGACTATGCTGAAATCTGCACATTTGTTGATGAAACCTGGTACCTGAATATGGTACATAAAATGAGAGAAGGTGAAGTGTTGTAGTTGTACAAAGGATCCCAATGATTATAGGTGAAACAGTTTATATCTTCTCTCAGACTGGGGTGAAACCCTAGGTCTGCTGTAGCTGGTGGGAATTTGGTTCCTGGCAATGGAGAACTTGCTCCTGATGTCCTGAGGCTTTGTGCTGAGGAGAAACATACTTGTCCCTGATGCAGCCTAGTGCCTTGCAAATATATCAGGAGTGCAGGGTGGGAGCTTGCCTGGGAAGCCCACAGAACTGTCAAATGTTCCCTAATGTGGATTCTGAGTGGGTGAATTGTACTCTAATGAGAACTCATATTGTCATCTCAGGGATAAATTTCTTCCTTTTGTAGATTGATGGAGTAGCACTAGCTGTGGTGCCAAGGGAAAACTTTGTCCAGGCATCAGCTGAAGCCTTAAGGATGAGCACACGTGTTGGTGTTGGCCGGAACTCTTTTGAGTGGGTCATTAGTTCACCCTTTCCAAAACAGAAACATCCAAAATCTCTGCCTATCCCATACTGTTAAAATTTGACACAGTTAATGATGGCATTTTATTATTCTTTGGGCTGAGTCCTATTGTTACAGAAGTAATGGGCATGATCTCTGGTGCCCTCCTCCCTTTGCCTGCCTTTTGTTTAAATTCAGTGCAAGTGCTGACTGTTCTTTCTTCTGCACCTCATCGAGATACAATCCAGTGACAGCTATGAGGCATTCTGTGTAGTGAACATGAAATAGGAGGGAAATGAAAAAATCAAAGAGGGAGAATTATTCATGGGAAATTGAGCACAGCTTCATTTCTCTACATAAAAAATTAAGTAATTTTGAAAGAATTATACACTTGCCCATAGGATTTATTTCTTTTGAGCCATTCACCTTTTTAGGGATATAAGTCCTCCAACAGAGAGCCTTCTTGCTATGATTGTTGTTAATATTATTATTAAGAAGGTTATTATCATTTAATATCTCAATTTTCCCTCTCTAACTGTAAAATGTGAAGTCACACACTATTTCTAAGTACTGCAGTATCTTCTCTCCCTTTGAGGAACTTTGTCAATTCTGCATGCTTTCCTTCTGTGTGTCCTTCCTACCTACAGCTCTGTGCTATCCTGCAGTTTTATTTTGAGGTGATAGGCCAGACCAGTAGAACCTTATATTATGCAGGAAAATCATTTTTCCCCTTCAAATTGCCAGTATTTTGCACACAGTGCCTTCTTCAGATCTCTCGACTGAAAAGTTTCAGTTTGTTCCCAAACTGAGGCACCTCATCGGCAATGTGTTGTAATGCATGGAATTTATTTTACTGGCCTGACCTTATTCTTGACCTTTTTTCCCCTCTTGTCTTCTGCAAATGCAAATGATGCATGAATTGAAATCTCCTTAAGCCTGAGCAGGGGAGTAATTCTAAAATCAAGGAAGAAATTGGAACAGCAGAGCATATCTAGAACGTCTGATACAATGCCTTTTTTATTTTTCAGTCAGTTTGCTCCCAGGAAAACCTTTTTGTGGAAAACAGGTAAAAATAGCTTTATTGTGTGTGTGTGTGTGTTAAACAGTTGTTTCTCTCTCTCTCTCTCTCTTTTTTNGTCTATCTGTAGTTTTGTAGTCATTTATCCTAATGTGAAGACCATTGAGCAAATTTGCAGTCCATATTATCTGCAGTGGTCTTGTGCTTTAAGAGTGGGTAATAGAGCTTGCCTTGCAGTATGATGTCTAACCAGATAAAATATTACTGCTGCTTTCCTGAGGCTTTTGCATTTCAGTTTAAAAAGCAGATTGTGGGAGAGAGGGGGAGCCACCTAAGCTTTCATTTCAAGTGACCATTCTGTCTCTGGAGTGCCTTTAGAATTTAACTTATTGATCTTTAAAAAGCACTCTAGCAGTGGCTGGTTGATGGTATTTATGAAACACCAGACTTGGGTGTCTGTTGTTTAACCTGCTCTCCTTTGGGACTGAGCAGCAGCATTGACATCGCTTGTTGCTTGTGAAGGCTCACAAGTTCCACACAAGTTCCTGCTTTATTGCTGCAGTGTAGTAATGAGGTGGTGATATTTGAGCTCAATGTTACTTTGCATTGATGCATGATAGTTCTTGTGAATGTTATTTTTGTTCAGTTAAATCCACTCAAAGCAAAAGGGAAGAGGAAATTGTGTTTGACATCTACGAAATATGAAGTGTGGGCTCCATAACAGCTGTAAAATAGCTCAACTGTGTTGAAAATCTTAAAAATTGTGCACCTTTATGGCAGATAACGATTTTAACCAAAAGTGGGAATTTAATTGAAGTGTTTTTTGTGCAGTGCTGACCCAAGTCTGTCCTGCACAGGTTTAAAAAACTGTTTATCACCCCTTTGAATAAGGGGAGGCTCTCTCTCACAGTATTTTATTCTCTGTCCATCCTTACATCTGTCAGATGCATTTATGGGTGACGCTGTTCCCATAGAAAATGACTCCACAGTAATGGTACAAACCAGCTTTTCCAATGGACACTTCTGTAAGTGGAATGAGGGAAGAAGTGGAATGAGGGAAGGGCCTCAGGAGATCATGGCCACTGTCATCTAACCATCTCATATTCTGAGGAGCAAGGGTGTTTCCTCAGCTGCTGCTTCTGTGTCATTGACTATGGAAATACATTTTATCAAAATAAATCAAAATAGCAACAGAGGAACCAGTAAAGCAAAAAGCAGATGTTCCCATAAACCTGTTTTTCCCTCTCAGGGGAAATTGGGGCAAGAAAGATGACACAGTTGTTCACATTTCCAAGTCAGCATGGAAAGCACTGTGGCTGTGCTGCGAAGGGTAGGGTGGGTACCTTTATGGGGTAAACCATGAACTCCATAGCCAGGCCTCCCCTGGTTTATGCATTTAATCCCACACCTGTGTGCAGGAGAATGTGGTCAGTTCTGGTATTTGCACATGGTTTGCTGTCCTTGAACCCGGGAGCTGACTGACCAGCCCAGTGTGAGGATGCATACCCAAGTGGAGACCAGTAAAAGGCCAGGTTGGAAATTGTTCTGCCTGCACTGTTTGCTGTCCTGAGGGAGACTTCAGCTGCGTTCTGCAGAACACTGCTTTTTCTTGCTGCATGCCTACAGCATTTGACAGGTGAAACACTTAAACTTGTACCTGGCTCCATGCACATGAGCAATGCTTTTGATTGGCTCTATTGAAAGTTAGGTTTGTGTTTAAGTGCTTTGCCTTTCTTTTTTGTCAGAGGATCTGAGCTTTTCTCTGAGCTGCAAAGATTTCCAAGCAACTTAGCAAGTACTTAAAATTACATATGCAGTATTTTGCTGGCTTGCATTTCTTATGTTCTTATTAGGTGATAGTTTTATGAATTTTCCTTTGGATGTGGATGTATGGTTCCTTAGCTTCTGAGAATTACCTTGCTCGGTATCAGGAAATGCTGAATGCCTCTCAGCCTCCCTGGCTGAGTTTCTCATGTTCAGTTGACTGTGTACAGCTGTGGGAGTGGGAGGAGGGGGAAATTTTTGCCTCGGTACTTTAAACTGAATCTAGCACAAATTGAAATATGTATCTAGAAATCAAATAAAAGTTTACAGATCAGAAAAATTTGATTTACCATGTTTTTTAGCATAATCTTTTTTTCATTTTCCAGTAGGCTGTTGGAAGACAGTAGCATATGCAATGATATGCATAAGAAAAGACAGCTGTTTAGGTTTGTATGAATTTTATTTAATATTTATTTCCCAGTACATCCCACTTGTGACTCCATCATTGTCCTTGCCAAAGTACACCTTGACATGTGTGGGTATGTCAGTTTGCTGGTTGGAAAGGAGAATGGAGAACAGAGTTTACCCCACTCTTTCCATGTTCTGTGCATGCAGGGGTAACAACAGGACCCTTTTCTTTGGTTCACTGCTTCAGGAACCACATGAGATTTTCAGCTGCCTGGCTGCTCAAACTGTTTGGGAGAAATTGGTGGTAGCTCATTTTTCCTTGAGCACATATGACAGGCACGTTTCATAGACTAGTGCCCAGACTGACCTTTCTTCCTTTTTGGTTTGTTAAAAGCTGAAGTAAAAGTACATTGAGGCAAAATTGATTGAAGTTCCCCTGTCTGATGTATCTGTGTTTTGAAAGTTTTTTCTGTTAACTTTGTCTTCCCAACTCCAATTCCTTCTGCACAGAGAACATTCAGATGCATTCCATATCCCAAAGAGCGTCCCAAGCCAACAGGAAATCAGTAAGAGTCAGTCCCTATTTTCATGGAGAGCAGGTCTACCAATTGACACACTGGATCAATGGAAGACTGAATCTGGTGGTGACAGTGTTCTCCTGAGAGTTTTAGAAAGGTTGTCTTCCCCCAGCACAAGTTCTCCCACATTCAGTTCAGATCAACCAGGCTGCTTTAAAAGTCAGTCAGCTGCCACAAGTCTTAAGCAGAGTAGGCAGAAGGAACGGATGCTTTCAGAAGTGTGCCCTTCATGTGTTAAGGCACATGGACAGGGAGGCAGACATTCTCTAGGTGTCTGTGTGCTTTGGGGTTTGCATATGTCACTTCAAACCTGTATAATTTATATTGCATAACTTTTCACTATGAGGAGAAATGGATGTGTGAGGAGAAAATCTGATGGGTGGTTACTGAGTCTGGCTGTCATCACAGCAGCCACAGAGGAGATGGAGAGATTGCACCTGATAAAGAGCAGTGCTGGAACATCTGCTTCTGTACCCCATGACCACAGGCAGCAGGCAAAAAAACTTCCTCCTTGCTTTGGGTTAGCCTTGATGATCTGAGAGTCTTGGATTGGGCATGCAGGACTTACGAGGTGTCTACATGCACACTCTTAATAGCTAATGCCTGAGTTTGGAGAACTAAAAGAAATTTTTAGTAACCCAAAGCCACAGTAAGCAGGGATACAATAGCATTCCATTTCTCTCCCTCTTTTTCACTAGAATATAAATAGAATAGAATTGTTAATTTCTAAGCACAAGAGTACAAAAGAGTCTGTAAATAATATAGTTTGGGTTTTCTTTCTGATTAAATCATAAAGGATTATATATTTTAAAAATATTTTTCTTTTTTTTTATGTTGCTGCTTCTGTGCTGTTTCTCTTCATGCTTTCTCACTGTGTGGGCCTAACAAAGGTCAACAGTTTTATACTACTGATCACATCTGAGAGAGGCTCTATTACAGGCAAAGAATGCAACAGCCTGATCCCATCTCTGACATTCTGCCTCCTTCATGTGCCAAGTGACACAGCTCAGCAGGTTCTCCAAATAAAAAGAAGGAACCAAGTCCGCAAGGAAAAAGGGGACCAAAAAAATTTAAATAGATACAGTCCCATCCTTTTGATTTGTAGAAAAAGCTTTGAGCCTGCAAACTCTTACACTGTAATATATGACAGAGGAGAGGAAAAAGTCTTTTAAAATCCTTCCAAATACAGTGTTATGAGCATCACTTGGGATAACAGTCATGGTGCAATAAACCATGGTAGGCATTTTGGTTTTTTCATTTTAGCAGTACAGTGTAAGTAGTTTAACATAAATAAGCTGAATTCTGCTCCAAATTCTGATCACAGAATTTACTGTGTTATTACAGTACACTGGGTGCTCTGCAACTGTTCAAGGACAGGTAGCCTCTACCCAGAGAATTTCACGATTATTCTATGCAGAGGGGAAACAAAATAAATTGACTTTACTCTAAGTGAAGCATTAGCAGTTAAGAGATTGGGGTCACAGTGAGAGGAGACGTGTAGGCAAGGCTTTGGAGCTCACAAAGCTGATAATGACTGGGAGCAAGCTGCTATAGAAATAAGGATATGAAGACAAAGGTAGAGTGCAGGTGAAGTTAGTGAGAAAAACATCATAGGGGATGGACAGCAAAGTGAGAAGTGATGAGGGACTTGCTGGGGGAAGAGAACACTCAATGGGCAACACAAATGCTACATTAGTGCTGCATAATGCTGCTGTGTCAGTCCCATCTGGTAAAGTGCTCTGAGGAGGTAGCCAAAAGGGGAGGGTGGAAAGTGCTGTCCAGTGTTTACATCCTGAAGGCAAATAAGTATGGGGGTCAAAACCCATTTCAGACCTACTTTTGTAAAGGCAGAGTATTTCCTTTTTCTTTATTAGGGTCGCTGCAGGGTATGTAAAAATAGACTCTGCCTTGACATGGTTTTACTTGTGTATAAATCTGAGTTTTGTGGTATCTGTAGGGGTAACAGAGACAGCATTGGGAAGACATCTGGCAGTCGACAGAGCAGTACAGAGAACGAATTGAAGTGGACAGACCACCAGAGGCCATGGAGCAGCACAGACTCGGACAGCTCAAACCGAAATTTGAAGCCAGCCATAACAAAGACAGCCAGTTTTGGTGGGATAACCGTCCTGACAAGAGGAGATAGCTCATCAAGTAACAGAAGTACCGGCAAACTGTCTAAAACAGGTAGCTAGTACTGTATTGGGTTCACAGTGTTTCTTGTGTGATGATTAGTGGCTGTGCTGGTGCTTGTCTGAGTATGGTGTGTCTTGGAATGGTTTGGGTTGGAAGGGACCTTCAGAGACCAGATAGTCTGACCCTCATGGTTGGACTAGATGGAAAAATACATAAACAGTTGTGTTTCCTGTACACAGGAGATGTGTATGTCCCTCTGTGGATGCTAGTATCTGGGTACCTGCTCCTCAGTTTTTAGGAATCAAGAAAAAATACGATGCATGAGGTTTGCATATGATAGGAGAGGTAAGATTTCCCGGGAGTATAGTATGTGCACACCCTGCTGGAACACCATCTGCACTGGTAGCCTGAAAAGGTGGCACTCCTTTCAGAGAAAGCATAGATTTTACCTTTTTATTAATCTTAATATTTTTAAGTCGAAAACAATTAAATGTCAGATATCTGAGGAGAAACCCAAGAACATTTTGCTGACATTGCTGAAGTGCAGCCCATCTGTATTTTGGAGTACAGCCTCTGCCTTGGTGGTGGAAGTTGAGGCTATGGTAGATGCAGGCAGACATGGTGAATTCACAGAGCTCACACAATCTCTCCGTGTTCTTTCTTAGTTCCCATTAAACAAAAGCATCATTTAAAGAGACTGTGAATCTGGTGGGAATTCTGCATTTATTTGCATTAACTTTATGAGTACATTAACATATGAGTGAGTCACAGGGTCTGGATCTAAGTAATTTCAAGCTATGCCATTAAGCTATTCTATTATACTTTAGGTTGAAAGTGCATAATAAATAATGAAGTCATCAGATGATTCCATCAGATTGGTTCATTTGATACCTATAGTACAGGACAAATGGTAATCAATATGTAGCACTTAGTGCTCTTTCAGCTTGAGAGTGTTTTATGGATGGTGCTTAATTTACACCCAGTTTATCAAACCTGAGTTGGTCAGATTTCACTCCTATATCCCAAATTTTACAGTAGGTTTTTTGTGGTTCAGGATGCTGGGGAATGGAGTTTTCAGAATTAATAAATAAAACCATTGACATATTAATTACATTTTAGATCTCTGGATGTTGAACATAGTTTAAAATTTTAGACCATAATAAAGTCACTTGAGTTGAAAAACCTTTAAGGTCATCAAGTCCCACTGTTAACATAACATGGGCAAGTGTACCCCTAAGCCATGCTCCCAAGGGTCACATTTACATGTGTTTTAAGTAGCTCCAGGAATGGTGACTCAGCCACTTCCCTGGGCAGTCTGTTACAATGCTTGACAATTTTTTCAGTGAAGATTTTTTTTCCTGGTATGCAGCCTAAACATCCCCTCATGAAACTTGAGGCCATTACCTCCTATACTGTCACTTGTTCCCTGGAAGAGGAGAATGACCCCCACCTTGCTACAGCCTCCTTTAAGGTAGCTGTAGAGAGTAAAAAGAACTCTGAGCCAGTTCTTTCAGCCACTACTCATCAGCCTTGTGCTCCAGACCCATCATCAGCTCCATTGCTCTTCTCTGGACCTGAATGTCTCAAGCACCTCAATGTCCTTCTTGTAGAGAGGGGCCCAAAACTGAACACAGGATTTGAGGTGCAACCTCACCAGTGCTGAGTATAGGGGGACAATCACTGCCCTGGTCCTGCTGGCCACACTACTGCTGACACAGGCCAGGATGCCATTGGCCTTCTTTGCCACTATGCTGGCTCATCTCCAGCTGGCTGATGACCAACACCCTCAGGTCCTTTTCCACTGGCCATTCTTTCCCAAGCCTGTAGCACTACATGGGGTCGTTGTGACCCAAGGGCAGAATCTGGGACTTTGTCACATTGAATCACAAAATCAGCCTCAACCCATGGCTCCAGCTTGTCCAGATCCCTCTGTAAAGCCTTTTTACCCTCCAGCAGATCATCACTCCCTCCCATCTTGGTATCATCTGCAAACTTCCCTTAGGATGCATTTGATCCTCTTATCCAGTTCATGGATAAAGACATTAAACAGGACTGGCCCTAGGGAACACCACTTGTGATCAGCTTCTAGCTGTGTGTAACTCCCATTCACCCCATCTGGGTGATGAGCAGCTAGATTTTCCAGGAGAGTGCTGTGAAAAACAGTGTTGAAAAACAGCTTTTCTGAAGTCCAACATCCACAGCCTTTCCCTCATCCACTAAGTGGGCCACCTTGTTATAGGAGATTGGGTTGGTCAAGTAGGACCTACCTTTCATAAACTCATGTTGTGTGGGCCCTTTTGCCTGGTTGTTCTGTACATGCCACATAATTGCACTGAAAGATGATCTGCTCCATAAGTTTTCTCACACCAAAGTCAGACTGATGGTCCTTTAGTTTCCAGATCCTCCTTCTGGTTTATCTTGTGGGTGGGTGTCACATTTGCTAGCTTCCATTCAACTGGGACATCCCACTGGGACTATTGATAGATGATGAAAAGTGGCTCAGTGAGCACTTCCACCCTCTCCCTCAGAGCCCTTTGGGTGGAGCCCATCTTACCTCATTGACTTCTGTGTGTCTAAGTGCTGTAGCACATCACTAACTTCGTCCTTCCTTTTATGGGGTCCTCATTTTGCTCCCTTTCTCTGCCTTCTGGCTCTGGGGACTGGGTACCCAGGGAACAGGTCTGGATATGACAGACTGAGGCAAAGAAGGCATTAAGTACGTCAGCCTTTTTCTCAACCTTTGTGACTATTTTTCCCTCCAAAGGGATCCAAAGGATGGAGATAATATTTAGCTTTTCTTTTGTTGCTAATGTGTTTATAAAAACATTTTTGTTGTCTTTTACAACAGTTGCCAGATTAAGTTCTAGCTGAGATTTGGCCTTTCTAATTTTCTCCCTGCATAACCTTTTTTTTTTCTCCTGAGCCAGTGTGGCTGTGTTGCATGCTAGCTTGTCATTTACCACAGGGTTACAACCTGCTCCTTTGCCTTTAAAATTTCCTTCTTGCAGAATGTCCATCCTTCCTGGACCCCTTTGTCTTTCAGGGCTGCCTCCCAAGGACTCTGTCAGCCAGTTGCCTGAACAGGCCAAAATCTCCCTCTGAAAGTCCAGGGCAGCCAATTTTCAGACCCCTCTGCCTACTTCTCTGAGAGTTGAAAACTGTCCTTTTGTGATCACTGTGCCCAGTAAAACCTCCAACCATCACATCATCCACAAGTCCTTCTCTGTTCACAAAAAAAAAACAGGCCCAGTGGGGCACCTTCCCGAGCTGGGTCTCTCAGCAGCTATGTCTGCAAGTTATCTTCCACACACTCCAGGAACTTCTTGGACTGTTCCCTCACTGCAGTGTTGTAGTTCCAGTAGTTATCTGGTAACTCAAAGTCATGTAAAAGAATAAGGGCCAGTGATGGTGAGACTTCTTGAGACTTCTCCCATCTGCTTATAGGATATTGCATCTGCTTCTTCATCTTACTTGGGTGGTCTGTAACAAACTCCCACCATGCCATCTCCTTTGTTGGCATTTTCCCTGATTTCAACCCATAAACACACAACCCTTTTACCACCATTGTCAAGCTCTAGACAGTCAAAACACTCTCTAACATACAAGGCATCCATCCTACCATCTATCCTTCCTTGTGTTTGCCTTCAGAGGCATTTCCAGCCATCCACTCTTGTGAGAGTCATCCCAGTGTTTCTATCCTGTGCTGGTAACTGTCACAGCTATCCTGCCCTGAAGTTACTTCCGGCTCCTCCTGTTTTGTTACTCATGCTGTGTTCATTGGTGTAGATACCCTTAAATTGAGTTATTGATCCTGCTCCCTTTTTTTGTGGGAAGAAGCTGTAATTCCTACTGATCATTCTCAGGCACTTCTGTCATTTCTAACATGTCAGTAACCTTTGTGTCTTCACTGCCACATGCATCTCCATCCCCTGCCTCCACTGGGATGTCAGACCAAACAACCTCACTAGTACACCACCCCTTAAACACTGGCATGCTGCATTACATACCTTTTGCATTTCAAATCTAGTTTCAAGACCTGATAACCTCTCTGCAAAGATACTTTTCTCCCTTTCAGACAGGTGTACCCTGTCTGTCACCAGCAGTCTTGGTGTTATATAAACCAATCTGTGGTTAAAACCCAAAAAAATCCTGTCAGTGACACCAGGCTTAGAGTCTGTTTTTAATCTGCTGGCTCTTCCTTCATCCATCCCTGCAACTGGAAGAGCAGAGGAGAACCCTACTTTTTCTCCTGATCCCTTAACCTTGAAGGCCAATCCCTGGGCCTTGAAGTCTCTTGATTGCCCATTGACTTCTTGTTGGGACTTCATTGCTGCCTACCTGAAAAATCAGTAATGGATGATGATCTGAGAGCTGGATCAGGGTAAGAAGTTTTCTTTTCACATCTTTAATTCAGACACCAAGGAGACAGCAGACAACCTCAAGAAGTGAGCATACTGGGTCTTCTCTTCCCTTCAGAAGCAAGTTTCCCATGACCATAACCCATGCCTTTTTCTTTATGGAAGAAGTTTGGATGCAGGGAGCAGTCTGAATTAACTTCCAACCATGTGAACCTCCATCCTTACTGTTGTTTGGTTCCACTTGCAGAGCCTCACATCTGTTATCCCAGGGCACCTGAGACAGTGAGATAATAACACAGGAGACCTGCCTGCTGTGCGGGGCATAAACTTGTTGCCATTGCCCCCTGTCACTTCATCCCTGTGTTCAGCCAGGTGGAGAGATGACAGAATCCTCCCGATCATGTGTTCTATCTGCCCATAGCATCTGCCCCAGGGGAGGCAAGGTGCAAGTTCACTGTGTATGTAGTTTTGAAACTACACTCTTGTGTATTTTTATTTGAATATAGACTGCATAAACTATACAGTGGGGCTTGAAGTATGGAATAGACCATGGTTTCACTTCCAGATTTCTTTTCCTTCCATGAATATTTCCATAGAATCAGAACTGAATTTGATGTGCAAGTATTAAGGAGGAGGCACGGGTTCCTGCTATACTTTTTTTTTATCATTCCACCTTAAGTAAAGTGCAGGTGAATGGATTTCTCTGAAGCACTGTGTTGCAGAGGTGCAGAGAATTTAAAATGATGTCGAAGATCCAGTTTGGAGGAGACATCTAATTGCAAGGGCAATATTTTTAAGAAGCCATTTTAGTGTTAAAATGAAGCATAGTAAAAAGGATGCATTAGGAAATGTATTAAAGAAGAGACTTGTGAAGCATGCCAATACTTGTAAATGCATCTGCACCCTGTGGGTGCCAAACCCCAAATTGCTTTCAAATGAAAGCTCTTATAATACATTTTTAAAACATCAGTGATATTAAAATTCCATGCTCTTTTCTAAATGCTTTGACTTTTTGTAAGGAATGCGTTTAAACTGGAAAGCTAGCCAAGGCACAGAAAGAGTAAAAGAGAAACGAGATAAAGGGAAGAGGTGGGGAAGAAGAGCAAGACTGGATGTCAAAACAAACAGACACCTTCAAAGCCAGGACACAAAGTCAATCAGCCTGAAAAAAGTCATAAGAACTACTATCCTAATCACTATTTCCATCCTTTCCTATAAAATGCTATTGAATGCCGTTAAAGCAGAAAAGAATAACAATTCAAAAAACAGTCTCGATAAAGTGTTTTCACCAAAAAAATACTAAGTGCATTTATACAGTAGTCAAAGGCCCCATGTCCTATTTGCATTTTCTAAGGTGCATTAGGTACCAAGTGATACTTGAATTCTGCATGTTTTGCATACTATCTTCATTACTTTCTACTCTTGCCATAGCCAGCCCTGGTGTTCTGTAGTTCAGTAGACATTTATAGGTTGATCATGTTTTTTATTTGGGGTGATTTTTTTTTTTTTTTTTTTTCTCCTTGATTTCACTGCAGTAGTTGAAGTGGAATTGCAAAAATGTTGCTTACCCACATTAGGCATGCTGCCCTGGTAGCATGGCAGAGTCTGCTAGGCACCAATTCTGTCCCAGTTTTCCTACAGAAAGACTTTTCTCTGATGAACTTTATGGTTCACAGTAATAAATCTAAAATATTTTTGTCTTGCATATAATTTGTATGAAATCAATGTGAAATCATTAGTTGGTCAAAATGTTCCTTATTGGCTGAATTATAGAAAATATTTATGGTGTCTTGAAATGTGAAAATTATTCTCTATATATATGGCAGTCATCCAGAAGCATTGTTAAACCCTCTTCCTGAGCAAAGGAATATTAAAATTTTCAGGATTTTTATAAAAGGCTCACAGCTGCCTTCAACAGGGTACACAGTGATGCAATATTAATGTTGTAGTGTTTCTTTTGGATCACTTTCGTATTATCACCAAAATTAAATGTTCTGCCCCTAACCTGCGATAAATCAGTAATTAGTGGTACACAGCAAACAAGCAGGAACTGAAGCACAGAAAGGTGTTATCTTCCCCTTAGGCTCACAAAGAGATCACAGAACATGCTGTTCTCTGCAGCAGAGTCCAGTAGTATAAATTAGTCTTAGACTTTATTGCATTCAGCTGCACAGGAATTGGAGCTTAGCAAAGGAATTATGTTAATTCATTTTTGCAAACTTCACAAAAGGGGCTGTTTGAAACCCATTGCATTGTTATCTTATTGTTCTGATGGTTATTTTCATGCACCTGTTGATCGTTTAGAAAACCCTGTTCAACTGAAAAGCACAGATTGTACACTGCAAATAAAATTTCCTTCTCTGTTACTCTGTAGTTCAGTAGGTACAAGGTGGTTTTCTAAGCTATAATTCAATACCGAGTGCGGAGTTAATAATTTAACAAATTTCAGTCAGATTGCATTCCTACTACTTAGGACCTCATACAAAATGTTGGTTTGTTTAGCTTTCTAGTAATACAGTAAACTTTCCAGGGCTGACTAAGAGTGGTAAGTGAAATAGTTGTCCCTGTAGGGGCACAATGATGTACCAGTTCAGTCTGTAACACCCAAAAAGAGAAAATCTAGCATATCAACTACCATTTTATTGTCACTGACATGTTTTAACATCATGAGGGAAGATGTGTTTCAAAGAAATGTTCTGTGTGTATCTACATATCTACTTAAATAACTGTTGGGAGGCTTAAATGTTGCAACTATTGCACCTTTAGCTTCTCTTAATGCATTTTCCATTCAGTGGAATGCACATCTGTCAGAATGTATTTCTTTCTCCTTAGCTGCAAAGAGCTGGTTGCATTGGGGTATTAGCTGTGTTGAGGCAGATCTGTAGGGATCATTAACTTCCTTGGCAGGGCTCCAAGTAACTGGAGACCCAATCTAATCTCTCCTGTTAGGTGCTCCTTGCTACTCCTGTTGGGAAAGGCATTTCAATACATTACTGCAGGCGTTTTTAATACTTTAACTTTCCTTTGCTGTTTTGTTTGCTTGTTTTGTTGTTTAGGTTTTGGGGGTTTTTTTAAATAAAGTATTAATTGTATATTATATTTTTTCTCTGAGTGTTGAAACTGGATTTATCCTTCTTTATAATTTACTTGAATCAGGCATTAGCCTGATGAATCTTGTTAGTCCAGCAAAAACTGTCAGAATATTGATGTATGGGCAGAAGGTCACGAGCCAACTGCTCCCAGTCATAATCTTTCCACTGACTGTGCTGAAACATCAGTTTTATTTTTAGAAGCGCAGCTTAGAAATACTCATGTTCATATGAGCACATGCCATTTTCATTTAAAAATTCACTAGACATATTGTTGCATAGAGAAAGGCAAGTGACATACAGAAGTAGCAAATAAATATTTCTAATCCAAGAGCCTATATCCAAGACAAAAATATTTCCAGAGTTCTATTATTCCTGAAAATTATGATGGTCTAGAGTAAGCAGTGGTAATGGGTAGATCTTGAGAGATCTATCTATCGTTGATAAGAAAGGAGAAATATGCCTCAGACTTGAAAGGTGAGATGAGCAGAGATGTTCAAAGTCATCAGATACTGAATGCTGATCCAAGGAAAATAGAGCAGGACATGTTGCATCACTCACTAGTGCTTAGAATATTGGAAAATTAATGGTACTTCCACGCTCTCCCTCTGCAAATCCTCTAAGCTATTAAGCATTTTAGGTGGTTTTTTCTGTCTCTTTTTCTTTACAGCTCTTTGAACTTCTGTATCTCTCAGAATACTTAAAAATATATATTAATGGAAAGTGATGAGAATGTGAAGGTTACTATTATCTCAACTGTGAAGGAGCAAGAAAATTATAGAATAATCTAGAAGAAATATCCATCATTACATACTGAAAAAAGAGGTTAGATTGTGTAATGGGGGCAAAAATCTCATTTAGTCCAAGTTCCTTTCAGAAGTCTTTAGCAAGACGTCTTTTAATATTAATCTGAATATAGACAGATAGATTATTTTTTCCCCCTTTTTACAGTGCTGAATTCATTATAAAGTGATTTCCCATTCCATATTTAGGCAGTGTGAAAACAGCTAATCAGAGCTACAAAGACAAGATTAATTGGTGTTAATTTCCAAACATTAGTGTTGGAACTTACTTGGCTTAGTAGGTCTAGCCTTAAAATTATAAGAAATAAGTTACAATAATGGAACTAAATAAAGTAGATCATTCTTATACAGTATCAGTGTGGGCAAAATAGGTACAGCAGTAATTTCTGGAAATTTTTTTCTTTTATAAAGTCAGTAAATTCTTGATATGGTTTTGTGACTTATTTGTGTTATTTCAAAATCACTAACTTGATATACTGATGTGGGAGAGTGGATCTCGGATCTTTTAAGGCAGAGATTTCAAAGCTGTCAGCTTGACCAATGTGTGGTGACAGCCTCAAAGTATTTTCCACTGCTTCCATGTGATGAGTACACCTGAATTCATTGCAGTCCTCTGGCTTTAATCATTCAGAAGCTGGCGTAGATCAGTGCATAATTCTGCCATAAAAACAGCAGAAAGGGAGGAAGGAAAAACCAAAACAATTGAATGTCAGAGCTGCAATCTTCTTTTGTGCCAGTAGCATTTCATTGGAATAGCACAAAGAGTGGAGTCTGAACTCAGGCTTGATACTACTCACAAGCCTAGAAGTAATAGGAGGCTTAAGAAATCTCATCACCACTACCATCTCCAGGTAGCTTTCTGACCCATTGAATTCAAAAGGTGAAGGAAAAGAGGAGAAAGTAAAGTGAGAACTCAAAGAAATGACATGAAGTGCATGTAGAAAAGCCAGGGAAATACAGCGAAGAACCTTGTAACTGATGTGGAAGAAAATTGAACTCCAGCAGTTGCATTTACAATTGCAAGGAAGATGCCAAGTACTGCTTGTGGTTTGATGAGGATGACCTCTAGGAATAACTGCAATTTCTAGAAACACAGGATTCTGAAATTACCTAATAAATAAAACTATTTCTTCAGGAATAATATTTCTAAATTTCTAACCTCAGTCTACAAGGAAAGGAAAAATATAGCAACTAATACAACTTTGAAATGTATTTAATGAAACAAAAAAACTCTTTAGAAATCTCTATTACTTTCTTGATTAGATACTGGAGAAGCAGATGCAGGGTCCAACTGATAGCAAATAGTACACAGCTCATAGAGAGGACTGTGTCTGTAGTGAATGCTTTATGAATACAAAGTTTGAACAAGATGGGTAAAAAACGTGTGTTACACAACAACCTGCAGTAATCTGTGGAAAAATCCTCTGTTAAGTAACAGGATGCTGCTGTGATTTCTTCAAAAGAAACCTCTTCTGCTCTAATTTCTCTAAATATGAGAAAATAAATGAATTTCAAATGCCATTGGCTGAAAATGAATTTGAGGCTCTAAGCAGTCTACTACATGGTCCACCTACAGTATCCCATATCTGAAAGGATATAATTTGCCTTAAAGAGGTTTGCTAAACTGAAGCCTGAATTCTGTCCTTGCTTTTAGTCTACACCTGCAGATGAACACTGTGGAGGTTAGATGCATAGACAGTGCACTCAAGTAAAATGAAAGAAGGTGCAATTAAAATGTACTTTGCTCTGTGGAGCAAGCATCCATGCCATCCTGCTTTAAGGAAGCAGGATCTTCTGAGCCTTGTGCTCTGAGATTCTTGTCTTTTTTCTGTGATGCAAAATAATCAAGTAGTATCTAAGAAATTTGAAAATTATATTCGGGGTTTAAAATAATGTGTCTTCCCATTTTTTCAGGCACAAATGTACAGTTGATTGAATTTTAATAAGTTTGATGCTGAAAAACTAAAGTGGCAAAAGTCTTAGGTAGCATCCCAGGTAGGTTTAAGTTAATATGGATATTGCACAGCTACCTTGTGATCAGACTGGTAACTCAGTTGCTGTTGCTTTTTACTTACAGAGAATGTTTGGTGATTTTTTGTATTACATTTTTGTTTTGTTTGGGGTTCTTTTCATTTATAAACTTATTGTTTAGTTTTTATATGAACTGATACCTTGGCATTATAAATGCATGCTGAGGATTTTGTGTTCCTCTTCGGTAAATCTGTTTAGTGGCTGGAGGGAAGTCCATGTTGCATGAGGAAAGTGGGCTTTTGGATTGTAAAAATTACCTCTGGGTTTAGTAGGGAGTGACAACCCTGCTCCTGCTTACTAGCTGGTCATGGAGTGGTGCAGGCCTTTGCAGTCTGTGAAGGCTGTCCATGTGTACGTGCCTTGTCTGATGGGGACTGGTGTCCCTTGTAACCCCCCTTCCTGCTGTGGTTGTGTCTCCCTGTTAGGCTCAGAGTCTTCCAGCAGTGCTGGCTCCTCAGGATCACTGTCACGAATACATCCACCTCTCCAAAGTGCATCTCTCGTCCCTGGGGTAACAGCCAATTCTTCAGGCAGCGTGTCCTACCCTGAGAATGGGATGAGTGGCCAGGTGGCCCCCAGCAACACCAGCTATATCATTCTTCCACTTGAAGCTGCAGGAATACCGCCTGGCAGTATCCTTCTCAACCCACACACAGGTCAGTACAGTTCCCTCCTGCCTCATTCTGTCCTTTGGTGTTTCTGTTGTCAGCTGGTGAATCGGAAAATTTCTTGTTTCTGGGCATATTTTTCTGGAGGTATTTTATGAACAAATATACATTGAAATGACATTTGGCAAATTGATGTTTTCAAATGTGCAGGCAAAGCTAGATTCGATTTCTGAGGCTGTTGTGGCATAGCTGGTGGGAAGTGATAGAAAACACACTTGCTCCATCCTGGATAGGATATTTATAATTCAGCAGTCCTGGTGCTCCCTGGCTCTCAGTGAATCCTCTAAAATCCCATTAGCATCAATAAGGAAAGATGCTCTTCTATATCAAGCGTGCTGAGATATCTTGCAACCAAAATATAACGTCACATTCTTAGAGATTGTGCTTAATAGCATAATTTCAAAAGGCTTCAAGGCTGCATTTGAATTTGTACTTCAGAATTAATTTTATGGGATATGATCAGCAATGGTATTTAAACTGTAAAGTTTATGATAAGGGAAAGATGTAACTCTTCAATTCCTGATAGTTTTCATCACTGCAGCTCACAAACACCCAAGTGCTGTGGGCACTTCAGAAACTCTTCAGTCTGAACTTGAGTGCTTGATGAAAGCTTAAGGCAATTTGTTACCTTCTTGGTCTGGATGAAGTCTGAATCATGTATTGTACTATCAGCGTTAAGAAGTTTCAGGGAGTTTGAGAATGTGGTGCTTCTTTGGTAATTTGGACTATTCCAGTGACCATGACTAGCTGTGCTGTCAGTCTTAGCTGAGTTATGCTGGGTTTAAAACAAGAAAGCCTGTAGTGAAAGGTATCTTCCATTATACTGAGAGATGAGGGTTAAACTCTAAAGTATTTTTTTCAAAGTCCTTAAAAGAACATTCAGGAGTTTTTTCTTCAGAGATTTTTGTTTGTAACTTGTCTTTTATGTGTATTGTGTCCCTATGTTCCACTATTTTGGTAGAAATGCTTAAACCCTATTTGTGTGTCCACTACTATGAGTAATTTTATAGCCATAGTTCAGCCAAAGAAGTTGCAGCATTTATGAAAAATACAGCCTTGGTAAACTCTTAATCTTACCACATATATTTATAGATGGTAGTATCTGGGGCTGAATAATTTATCAGTATATTTAAAATCAAGGAGGAGTTATTGTTTGTTTTGACTCAGATGTGATAAGTTTGATAAGTTCTGTCCAGAGAGGTGACTTAGTAACTTGCACAAACCTTTACTCTTCTAAAGCCTTTACTCTTTCAGTTATTTTTTTCTAAGCTCTTGCATTATTGACATGAGAGCCTACTATTGTCAGCAAGGAAAAGATGCATCATTATATTCATCTGCTCATTTCTGTTCTGGTAGTTGCCAGTTCTGTCTGCAGCACTGAAAATTTTTGGTCAATACAGAAGACAACATTTTGTGTTCCACCATATTTCCATGTGGTGCATTTCCATACAAAACTCTTCAGGCCTAGGCAGTAGTCAACCATAATTCAGGTGACAGGACTGAGAAACAAAGGAAAGGAATCAATGCTGCTTGGAGACCACAAACAGCTGAGCGATCTTCCTTGGTCCTGGCCAGGATGGTTCCTTGGCTTGTTCCTGGCAAGGACAGAGACTGGAGCTCACCACACTTGAAAGCTGGAAGAGCCATGTAAGAGGAACATCTCCTACATCTGTCTTGTCAGTTCAGCAAATTGCAGCAGCGAGTTGAGGTTTTTGCCTGGCACACAGGGAGCCTTTATTTTTCTGCCATAGGTGTGGTACCTTTCAATATTGTCCCTAGACCAGAGCACCTTATCTTTCCTCCCTGGGTGCCTCTGTCTGCAGATGCATCATTGGGAAACCCATGCATGTTTTTATGTTTAACATTCAGGGAGCAAGTGATTTTGTGTATATATTAGTTTATGTTTCTTTCAAACCTTGTGCTTTGTTTCTGTGGCTCCCATGTAAATATATACATAATAAAGTAGTGGAGGGAGCAGATTCTTTAAAAACCTAAAATTCTTGTCTCACACTCCTAGCTTCATGCTGCTACCTTGTGCTGGAAGTCAGACTGTACTTTGGCATCTGCTGTGTTTTTCACATGCAGCAAAATACATGCTGCAAAATTGTCACTCTTTGGGTTCAGAATCTTTGCATCTTATTAGGGAAATATTACAAAAGAAGCTCCATGGGGAGGAGATTTAGATTGCTAGATGCTGTGATTGACTATCAAAGTGATGGATGCTGTCAGAAACAGAGATGAAGAGAAGACAGTTGAAAGAAAAGGAAAAAGGATCTTTGTTTCCTGTAATGAATAGATTTTCTTTCCCTATGTAATACCATTCTTTAGCTCTTTCTTCTCCTCTTGAAGAGTGGCTACTTCCAGTCTTTTTTTCCTCTTGATCATAACACTGTGTCCTTTAAAGATCTTTCCTTCCTTTCACAATACATAGTCACTGACTGTGCAAGTCTCTAATGGCATCCAGAGATGCTGTCAATTTCTTCCTGCTCTGATTATAACTCTTCTCCTTCCCAGGTGTTGGGAATCTACATTTTCTTTTCCATCTCTGCAGTTTCCTTTATTTTCTCTCCTCCACTTTTCCCTTCTCCTTCCCCAGATAGTCAAGCTTCTTACTAGCTTTGGCAAAGAACCATTTATGTGGCTGTGCTCTCCATTCCACTTAGTTCATCAGCCTGCTTTACCCTTTAAAGGATTCCTCTTGACACGTTCTTCCTTAACCCCTCTGACAATTTAAGAGCATTTACTTTTCATTCTTACTCCTTGAAATGACATTGCAATCTTCGCCCTTCTACCAGGGGCACAGTTCATAACTTACAAATGTCTTTCCTGTTACCTTCTGATCTCTCCTTTTCATTTTTGATTTCAAGATTTCTTCATGAGAAGTCTTCTCTTTTTTTTTTTTNAGTTCTGTCATCTTTCATTAAGCCACAGGAAATGCTCTTTATCAGCTTTCCTTGAGCATCTGAAACAGGCTTTGGGACCATGTTATTCTGCTCACACAGTCTTCTAAAGTACTTCTGGGGCTTGAGATGCCCAAGGCTTGCGAGTCCATGCCATAGTCATCCAGTAGGTCCACAGCAAGAATCAAGAAATCAGTAGACAGAGCTGCCCCATGCTTCTTTTCCACTCACTCATGACCTTTCTCCGCATGAATTTGGTGTTGAGTTCATCCAGAAACTTGATACTTTAGAGAGAGAAGAAGGCAAGGTTCTATAGCCAGTGTTCTTCATGCATTTCTGACTATTCATTGGGGAGAGAAACTAGAAGGCTGAGGGGTAGATAGAACAGGTAGAGATGCTTTGTAGGGTACAAATCAGAAGTTCATTATTTCACTGTTGCTCTAAGTCACTGAATTCCTCCAGATCCCCATTTTTATCTCAGATATTCATACTTTAGTTACTTACTTTAAAGGTTACGAAATCATTGCTAAAATTACTTTCTTTTTTTTTTTTTTTTTTTTTTTTTTTTTTGGAATGATTTTAAACAAATCTGNGCATTTATATTTCCTTTGATTTACAGATATATGATGGAAGCGAAAATAAAACTAAGGTTATGGAGAACATTTTTCCTACTGAGAAATACCATTTCTTTTTTGTTTTCAAGCAAATGATTTGGATAGAATTTTTATTTTAAACAAACATTGGTTTTGTAAGGTTATTTGCCCCAGCTTAATTATCTGAAGTAAAATGAGTTCAATAACTTAGTAGAACTCTGAACAGAATTTGTCTTGTATACGAGAGATTTTTAAATACACCTTGAGTGTTTCTTCCTTGAAAGCTGGAGTGCTAGCTCCTCCAAGTACATAGGGCACAGCTCTCAATAGTGCACCTCTGTGTTATTAGAATGTGTAAGTAAATTAGTAACAAGTGTGGGTTTGTTTTTTTCCCCTTTCCTACAAACTGTATTGTTTCAGAAGTAGTTGTGTACATTTGACTGCTGTTGTGTGAGAAGAAAATGTAAGGGAACATTCTCTACCTCCAGTGTTTGCTCCAAAGTTCAATTTTAATGTTAATTGATTCATCATTGAATGATTTCAAGTAACCATAGCATCTGAATCATCTTATAGCCATGGTAACTTTCCACCCATTTCTTTGAAAATCATACTGCTGAAACAAATACCTGTTGTCTTGCCTGAAAAAAAATAATAGCTGTCTGATACTACAATTACTGTAATGAGATATTGAGAGTGATGAACACTTTACTCTTGTAACAGGTCAGCTAAAGAGCAATCATTTAAAGCAAAATTGTTTGCTTTCACACAGAAAAAGGTATGTTCTTCAAAGTGTCCAGCAAGAGCCGGGTGTTTTGTTTCAGGTCAACCATTTGTAAATCCTGATGGGACGCCGGCAATATACAACCCTCCCAGTGGCCAGCAGACGATGAGGGGCCAGGTGGTGGGACAGTCTCAGCAGCAGCCTTCACCCCAGCAGCCTCAGCAGGTTCAACAGCCCCAGCAGCAAATGGCAAGTCATCTTGTCACACAGGTAGGTGTGGTGTCATTGGAAAAAAAGAGGAGCTCTTGGGGATGTGGAGAATGACCTAGAGGAAAGAAGGGAGGAATGCAGCTAGACCAAACATCAGGAGGTTTTTTTCAACATGGATAAAACAGATGGAGAGGGAAGATTACATCTTCAATTTTATCTACAGGATGATTTAATTTTCAAAAGTACTGTTAAGTGTGTTGGTGCACATCTACATAAAATCAGTTTGAAGAATTCACCCATTAGTGGCAGCATTCATTTTCAAACCAGTGCAGTCTGTAATTCTCTCCAAAGAGCCAGGGACATTTCTCTTTTGACAACAGTGGGTTTGAATCAAAGAATAAAGTACAACAAGAGCTCTAGAAACCCTTTCATGTCCAGTTGTATTTGGCCCAGTCTGTGAGTGCTCTTCAGGCACCTTTGCCTCAGATTGGTGGTTTTCTTCCTGCACCGATATTCTGGCCATGATCCTGCTCTGAACTAGAAGTTCTGGAGCAACAACAGAAAGAGCAATTTTGTTTGACCACAATGCAATGGTAGGTTGGCTCTCTGGTCCCTGGGCTGGCTGTGGCATATGGCCAGATGTGGCTGAGCATAGGCAGCAGGGTTTGGGTCTGATTCAAACTTCATTTTGTGGATTGCATACCTGTTCTCCCAGGGCAGAGGAGGCAGAGGGAACTACTCAAGCAAGAATCCTCTATCCTGCTTAGTCACAGAGCAGCCATGATCTACTGTGGTTCTTGTGTAGCTTTATAATTTGGCACAGCTTCATCCCAGATTACACAGAAATACAGAGTTTGAATGCAGTGAAGTTGCCTTGATTTTACCATGACTTACATGGTTATGGCTCTATTTCTTGATCTGGTCTTCACCACTTTAGAATTCAGAGATAGTACCAAACATGTAAGATATTATATGAGGAGTTAAAATTAAAGGAATGCTAAAGCTATTCCAAAGTAATAGTGCTGTGGAAAATTGTTTTTTTTTTCACTTATGTAAACATCTGCTCCAAGCTGATGACCTGTCTGTTGGTAATTCACAGTCTGTTTTTGTCATTTTTTAAAACACTTAAGTTCTCCTAAAGCAGCTTTACAATCATTATTCCTTTGCCTATGACACACTTGGAGTTAAATCAGTCACTAACAGAGAAATTCAAATATACACTTATGCTATGCTGCTTTCCATTTTTATCTCTGTAAATTAAATGTAGAATCATAATTTGGCTTTGCCTCACATTACAAGTAAGAAGGTATAGCTGTGGCTGTATTTAACAGCCATCAAATCCATGAAAAGAGGCAGAAATAGCAGTACTAAATAATTGTTTGGTATGAGGCTAAAATGAAGACTAAAATCACAATACTTGACCTCTTGTACTCAGGCTGGTGATGAGTCACCTGTGTTTTCAGAGCTGCGTTTGAGATCTTTGTTCTCAATAACAATGGTGGTGGTGGTGCTTGTTATCCTTCTCTGGTGGAATTTATTGTCTTTCCCTCTGCTTGTTTTGCAGCCTGTTCAGACAATGCAGCCATCTTCTCAGTCGGTCCAATATCCAGCAGTTTCTTATCCTCCCCAGCATCTCCTGCCAGTCTCTCCAACGCAGCAGTTTTCTGTGGTACTTAAGATTTCTTACTTATTTTTCTTTCCTTGTAGTTGGAGGTGTGAGTGTGCATGTCCAAGAGCCTCTGGGGAGCACTGCAACAGGTGTCCCACATGAGAACTCTGTCTAAATATCTATTCACCTTTATGCTTTGATACTGGCAGGCATTTTGTGTGAGCATTCCCACTGATTCTGGTTACCCAACCTGAAGGGTGGTGTTAGGGCAGGGCTCCCTTCCTGCGTAGCAAACCCTCCAGAAAGATATTTTCTTGGGTCTGCTGGTAGGAGCTCATGTCTCCTCAATTAGTGCCAAGTGGCCTTAAATTGCTATCTTGAATAGTTGAGATTTGAGTTGTCCACAAAGACAGAAGAAACCTCTAGAAATCATTATTTTTTATTTTATATTATTTTATCTATATACTAAATCCACTGAAAGGATTTATTCCTTGGTGATACCAGTGGGCTTGGGAAGGAGAGTAGCAGTGAACCAGCTGCAGAAGGTGTGGTGTGCTGTAAATCATGACAGTGCAGCAATGGATGTGTATAATGAAAATAAATAGAGTTTTCTTCTGGAGTTTGATTCTGGCTTGGTGCTTACAGGGCTAAGATTATACTGTTCTAAAATGAAGCTGACATTTTAAAGAGGCACTACAAGGGGTTTTTTTTCTGCTGTTTTTCTCTCTTGCTCTAGTAATCTTGTTTATGATTGATTATTTTTTTCCCCAAAGTCACATGGCTATAGTAAGATATGGAAACAAAGCTGAATGGATCCTTGCAGATAAAATAATGTTAGTAATGATTAGTAGATGTATGATACAATTTAAAGGAAAATAAATATTCCATGCTGAACAAAAGTTGCATATCTCAGTGCTAATTCTCTTGAAAAGTCTGTTGCAGGAATATCAGGTGGCCCTAGTGACAGTCACAAAAAGGTTAATATTTTGATTGGTTAATTTAATAGTGAAACTTCATCTGAATTACTACCTTCAATATACATTACATTATACAAACACTATATAGATTATGTGTGTTTGAAGATGTTTTTCTCTTTTGTGAAAATCTAGAGGCATTCCTGGCTCAGTGAAGTTTCTTTTAGAATCTGTTTGCATTCATTTGCCATTCTGGTGAAGAATATCCCAGCTTTTTAAAGGAACAACTTCAAACAGACAACTCATGTGTCTGAATATGAATGTAGGATGATGGTAAAGTTAACAGCATTACTTCCATATGCCACCTGATGATCTGTCAGTAGTGTTTAAAACATTGATCCATGACATCTGCTCTCAGTTGTGAGGGTGTGTCTCTGTATGTGTGGATAAGTCTCAGCAGTGCTTTCCACAAGCAAACTTTTTATTTTGTTTTGTTTAATTTTGAACACATTTTGAAGCTTCCAGACATTAAATGCATTAAGTGCAGGATGGTTTTGGAGAATGGATACCACAGGGCTGATAGCAATAAGAAAAGAAGCTTCTTTTAAAAAAGAGTATGGATGGCCTAAGCAAAAAAAAAAAAAAATTATTAAAAAAAAAAAAAAGAAGAAAAAAAAAAAAAAAAAAAAAAAAAAAAAAAAAAAAAAAAAAAAAAAAAAAAAAGTGCTTATTTCCTACTGTGATTGGCATATTAGCAGATGATGGAGTTTTATGTTGAGTATTTAAGGGTCTTATGATATGGGCACAAATGAAGATGCTTAGAACCACACTTGTAAATCTTTGACCTTCACAGTAAACTTGAGAGCATTGAACAGTATCTATTGAATCTATTGGCAAGAATGAACAGATACAGTTCAGAATGACTGTATTATTACTAGCATGTAATGAAGCTTAGGTCCATTGACTTTATATGGTACGTTTATCCTACCACAGATTAATTTTTTTTCTTTCCCCCTTCAATCAAATATATAACTTACTTCTCTCCAACCCAGAATACAAAGCCTTGAAATAGGAGCATTAGGCTTAGGGGTTTTTTTTAAATTTTCTCTATGTTTACAACCTTGGATTTTCAAAGCAGTCCATAAAGGGAAAGATCTTCCTCTGAATCCTACTGAATTCCTCTTGGGATCAATTTGAAACACAGGTGAAATTACCAGCATGTGTTTGGCTGACAAATTCTACGTTTGAGGATAGAGGTATCCATAATGTTATTTTCATGCCCTTTACATTTAAAATGTCTTCTTTTGAACACTGTAAAGTTCACTTGTCATTTTGGAATTAAAGGTGAGGCTGGCAGGCAAAGAGCCAAAATAATTGGCTTTTTTGCCAAATTATACCATTCACCTTGCAGTCTGGAAGTCTTTGTCAAAGCATTTATAGTGATTTTCATTTTAATTACCTACATTTTTGTAGATATCCTTGCAGAGTTTGGCACGGATTGGAGCTGAGTGATTTCTTCCCCCACACACACACACTGAACTTGTTTCGTTTTGCTAAATCACCTGCCTGCTGCAGGCATCCTGTCTATATCCACCTCTCCTGCCTTCTGCCCCGCAGCGAGATGACATGACCGCGCAGTTCAGCCAGATGAGCTTAAGTCGCCAATCATCAGGAGACAACCCCGAGTCGCCCTCGGGCCCCGTGTACCCCTCGCCGCTGCTGCAGCAGCCAGCCCAGCAGACGGGTTACATCATGGCCTCCCCGAGCCAGCAGCTTCCCCCGGGAGGCTTCACGGGCTCAGGACCCCCGGTGTCCCAGCAGGTGCTGCAGCCGCCGCCCCAGGGCTTCGTGCAGCAGCCGCCGCCGCCGCCTGCTCAGGTAGGCAACGCCTTCGCTGCCGCTTCCGCACGGTGCCCTCTGTAATGTCGGGAAGAGAGTGTAAATTCCGGGTATTTTTTATTTTTCCCCTGGTAAAGTTCAGCAGATCTTCAGGCGGTAGGATATTTGCAAAAACCCCTATCGTTTCCTGGGTTTCATCGTTTCTTTCCCTCTCCTCAAAACGTTTTCTGAACATATGTTCGTGCTCCATGACACATCTGCACATGAATATGAAGGAGAGGGTGAGTAAATGCCCACACTCCTTGTTCCCCGTGCATGTTCCAAAAGGGCAAAATGCACATCAGCCCAGGTAGTCGTTAATCATATTTAATTGACTTGAACATGTGAGGTGTCACAGATCAGTAATTTTAACTGTCTTCCTGAAGACTGATTATGTTTTACTGTTCACTACCAAACATCTCTGCTTGTCCCCCGGGTACCTTTACAGAATATTGAAAGTGATTACTGTCAAAAAGTAAAATGCACAGATGACTTTCTGGCCAATTTTCAAGGCATACACATTAAAAAGACCAATTTCTTTATCCAATTATAAATAACTTCATTTAAATTCTACTTTGAATGGTATTAATAGCATTTTTCTTGTTTTCATTTTATCCTTTGGAAGAAAAAAAAAAAAAAAAGTAAAAATCTTCACCACTTCTTTTAATGTAACTTTATACTAAACTCTATAGGAAGGGGTTGTTTGGTTGGTTGGTTTTTGCTTACAGCTTCTCACCGAAAACCTCCACTTGTGTTTAGTAATGGAATTCGGTATTGATATAGGAATGGAGAATTTTTACTGCTACAGTGTTTTAAGTGGGCTGAGGAACTAGTTAATTTCATCACTAATTAGCAATAAAAGAAATCTGAGGACTATTGGATGCTGACATCCCATTGAGGACTGTGAAATACATAGTTTCTGTGGTTAAAAAATGTGCAGCTGTTTTTTCTGAAAGAAGGCTTGCCAAAAACAAGTTTGAAGGAGCTGAAGTTCAATAAATTGTGATTTCTTTTACAAAGAATTGAAAATATTGCTAGAAAAATAATGCTGGGAAAAATTTCACAGTTTGCCAAATGTAGCAGGTTTGGTGTTTTTTAAAATTTGAGAGAAAAAAATGACCCAAAGAGCAAAATTCCCTGATGATTCCATCTTCCCATCTAAACTGTGTCTCCTAAGCTGAGGCTGTCCAGGCTTTAGCCCTCATGTACAACCCCCAGGTGCCTTCAGTGTTTTCCAGCATAATTTAATCCAACCTCGAGACACTTGTAGTGAACCAGGTAAATGTGAGCAGGCATTTTACAGGCTGGCACACAGCAGGCACTGATGTTTCCCAGCTCTGCCAGCCAGGGTTTGCTGTGGCAGTTGAGTGGGCTGCAGGATGGTGCTGCCTGTCCTGACGAGGACCCCACACCACCTCCTCACCCCTTGCTTAAGGGCAGATGTTCAGCTCACCCTGGGGTCTCTGCCGGACCCACCTCGGTTGGGGTTGCATAGGCTGCTTTGGGTGGGTGTGCCCACTGCTCCTGCCCCTGGCTGAGCCTTGCTGTTGGATTTCTTCACCCCTGTGTGCACAGCAGGGCACAGGGTTTTCACTCAGCACCGTGTAGTGTTACTTGCTGAGGCTCTATTCCATGTTAATACTTGTACTGGTGCTGCTGAGAGGCAGATTAACTTCTTCACAGTCCAAGAGATGAGGAGGTGCCTTTTCATGTACAGGCTGTTGTAGGACCGGTACAGTACTGGTGTGTCTAATGGTCACTGTGTCTCTGGCCATACCCCAACTGCTTTCCTCCTATGTTTTAACAAAGTGGAAAGTTACTGACAGCACGGAAATATCCTTTGGCTTTGCAACAACTTCAGTTATTTCACTGAGGAATGGTTTTTCCTCGGGAGTAGGTAGGTGTATAAAGGTGAGAAATTCAGTGCTGTCAGCTTCCTCTGGTTCTTCAGATAACATCCATTTCCAGCTTGTTGCTGTTCCAAAGAATCCTTGTCCAAAGAAACCTGTGGAAGAGGGCATGGCAGGGTTTAGTGTTTGCTGCCTGTGCCCCTATTTTTTGAAAGCACAGTGGCCTTGGTCTGCCAGAAGGGAGAGAGGGCAACCACTCTCTGCATCTGCATGCACAGATGGGAACTTCTGATTCACATTTCAGGTTTTAATTCATACACTTCCCTCCTAGAAAGTGGTTTGGATACTGCATGCAGCGCATGTACAGCAAATAGGGGATCCCTCTTATAAAAGCGTAAGAGTGAATCCTTGGGAAATAGTAGTTCTTCTGCCCTGAGAGCTTAGCTTTCTGTACATGGCAGATATATCCCAAATCCTTGTCCTGCCCGTGGCATAGCTTTGCTGTGGCTGTTTCAGTCTGAGTCAGCTGTTGCTGCTCTTTGGGGCTTAGATGCAATAGTAAGGCTGCTCTCAGACACCATAGCAGGTGGTCTGAGGCAGGCTGTGGGAAAGAAAGAAAGCAATAAAGATGGTAATGGAAGCAAAACATTATGTGATGCATTAATCAATGCAATGCAATCAATGTAAAAGCACTTTTATATCTTAAATGTTGCTGTTGAATTTATACCAGTATAAAAGAGGCAAGACTTTAATGGCTAATTAGTTCCCGTAAATGCACTGCTGATAAGGTTGGCTGTGATACCCTTGTATGCTGTTGGAAAATGGCAGTGAAAACATGGGTGGAGATCCTGTGAGTATGATCATTTCCTTTGGGAGCTGAAAGGAGGAGAAAGAAATGCTTCAAGCCTACACACCCAATGGTACTGCATTTAAATTACTAGCTTTTCTATTAAAGTTCAGTTAAATGTGGCTGTACAGCTACTCTCCAAGATTCTTTCTCCCAGTCTGTATTAAAGCAGAATCAGACTGAATTTGAAAGGACATGCCTAAGAAGTGGTGAAAGAAACCTTTGGGTTTCTTTTTGCATCTTCTTTCATCACAGATATTCCTCAGTTAACAACAAAGTCATCATTTAATATGCTGAAGATGAGGATTTCTCTTTGTTCGGCCAATTAGAAAAAAAGAAAAACAACAACCCCAAAACCAAAGGGGAAAAAAAAAAAAATTCAACCCAAATCCCAAATATTACCTGGGGTTTTCTGAAAAGGATTTTTAGCAGCAAATGCCTGTTTGCTTTCTATCATAAATATCGAACATACATATCTGTGCTTTCTTTATTTTCAATTTTCTTCTCTTTCTGATAGTTTTTCTGTAGCACTTATGGACCAAACACTTTAACCAGGGTCCATGTTCTGCTTTGTAGTACTTTATCAGTGCTGCCTGTCTTTGCCTCTGCAAAAGAAGAATTGGAAAAAATGTGAATATTCTTTCAATAGGAAACTATATCCTCCCTTATAAGTTATTTTCTCTGAGTCATTCTTTCTGGAAGGTATATTGGCAAAATGATATCCAAAAGTGAGATGGCATGAATTCTTGGAGAGGCCTGGAGATCTAATTAACATGTTGAGGGATTTTTCACCTGAATTAATTTTGTGTCATCATTAATTTTGTGTCATCTTTAATCATCTGCCTCTTTGAAGAAGCCCTCTCCTTGAGAGTCTGTAATGACCATAAGACAAAATCTTTATTCATAGCATATCTCCTCTAGGAAACTTGTTATGAAGGAGGTTCAGGAGTCACTGCAAATGAGCAGGGTTTTCCTTGATTATCTTCGAAAATTATACTGGAGGACTTCTTACAAGGCATTATTTTTTGCTACCTGCTACTGTAGTTATTATGGAGGGGGCAGGGAGGAAAAGGCCTTGAAGAATGGCTGATCTCTGCCAGTTAGATTTTGGGAAGAAATGGCACCTTCATGTGTCCCTGCATCACTGGGGTTTCTCTTCTCTTCTTGACTCCCATTTATGTGACTGTATCAGTTGCATTAGCAGTGGTGTCAGCATCTGGCTGAAGGTACTAGTCCAAACCTTTCTGGATAGCAGCAGTGTTAAGAGAAGGTAGAGTGCAAGTCCAATGGCTGAATCAAGCTGTAAGCCAGTAGGGAGGAAGTTTATGAAAGTAAAATCATCCTGAAGTATGTGTGGACTCCTGATCCTGACATGAGGAAATAAAACAATATTCCAGTGAATTTTATGGATGCTGCTGGAGGGCAGCCAGCGAGACACCCAGCCTCATCATGGGTTCCAGACTCTTATGTGGACAGAACAGAGCAGAAAGCCAATGCTGCACTGAGTCTCTGCATATCATGTAGGGACAAAGCACATTGGAAAGAGGAAAAAGTAATGTCTGACTGTGCCATTTCAGAGTGGCTCTGAAGTGACGTGCCCAGTCCTGTTACAATTTAAGTTAAAGTGTTTTATAGGAGAGAAAAATCAGAATGCAGTGGCATGGTAAGCCTACAAACAAGATAATTATTAAAAATCATACTAAAAAATTATTTTTCACAGTGTCAAGGATTAAGATTGAAAAACCCTGCTTTTAGATGGAAGAAGGTGGCATTTATTTAGGTTATGGTCTTAGAAGCTCATTTTTTGGTAAATTTATTTTATTTTTAGGGTAACCGTATAGCTGCATTAGCATGCTTGTTAGTGCCATGGAAACCTTCTGGTTCTGTAAATAAACTGTTTTACAAGCAAAAGGTTGAAGGTTAGACTGTGCATTTCACATGGGAATGCAACTGAAGTATAATTTAGCATGTTGGTTCGCTGCTACAGAAATGTTATTTTTTTTGTTGAAGAGCACATAAGTAAATGTTTTAGTAACACTGATGTGATGAGAAACTAAAAAATTCAAGAGGATCAGAGTAGATGATGTAAGTGATACTTGTTATCTCTGATCCCTCTAATTCCACTGTTCACCAAAATAGAATCAGAAAGGAAAAATAACATTTCAACTACTGACATAGAGATGTACTCAAGATAAATGAGAATGGATCCTTCCAAGCCCCTCAAGCATAAAAGACCTATTTTAGACCATGTTTATATTTTCCAACCAAGCCCTTCTTTTAATGTGTGAGCTTTAAAAAAAAACCAAAAACCTGACCCCCACCAAACAAAAGATGAACAAACAAAACCAAAAGCAACAACAAAACACGCACACACACAAAACAAACCAAAATGACAAAACCTACTAAAAGCCAAATCTCTTGTTTTCATGGCATGTGTGCATGACTAATTCTTCCATTAATCTTTATAAGTGAAATAATATTTTTTTTACCCTCATTCTACTAACATTTTTTCATGCTAATAGATTGCACTCTCATAAACTTTTAAGTGGGCTGCATAACAAATGTACTCCATTGAGTTGAGAAAATGAGAGCAAGGGGGACAACCCTTTGACTAACCCTGAGGTTTTATGTGTGTGCTAAAAGGAAATAGGTGTGTGCTTCAGTATATATATTTCTGCTCAGCATGTTCAACTACAAACTTGACTTCAAAGCAGATTCCTTAGGTTATGTTTTAAGGTTAATATCTACAAAATAATTTCCCAAGAGATAATTCTCATTATTGTCAAATGCTCATGTATTTTTAAATATCTAGGGGCTTGTCTGCACTGGAAAATGAGGAAGTTGAGGGCAGATCAAATAAATCCTTTAAGTGAGATTAAGCTGCTGGCAGGATAAGTTAGATTATTTCCACAGGGTTTAATATTCTTTAGTTTGTAGGATATGTTAATAGAAAATAAAGAATATTTGAAAGAGTGTCTGTTGTGTTCCCCTGCTCCAAGGCTGGGTCAACTATTTGCATTGACTTGACTTGGAGTGGGTCTCCTCATTTCTTTCAAGCCTCCTGTAGTATGGTGTTGCTGAGAACAATCAGCTGTCCACGAGATGAGTTTATCACACTATACTTTCCTGATCTAAAGCTTATACCACTTAAAGAATGATTTTGCACCTTAAATGTGTGGGTCCACTTTCCTGTTCCTTGTGGAAGGAGCCTTTCCTTTTCTTTGCAGAGAAACAAATTCATAATGTTGGTGTCCATTCTACAAAGGCATTTTGTTTTTGTTACATTGGTTACAATACAAATGGCTTGAGGGCAGACAGTAGCCATTAGGTGTCACTTGGTATTGTCTGGAGGTAGGGTAGCTTACAACATATTCCAGTCAAAACCTTGTTTTTCTCTTACTTGTTTGAATCAGGCTGATACAAGCAGAGAGAGGGGAAAAATCAATTGATTGAAAAAATAAATGAATAGACCTTGAAGAATGAATGAGTGTTCAGCCTCTTGATTGACAGATGCTGTTGACTGTCAGTTGATCTGTGAGGTTAACTTGACTGACACCACCCAGTCCAACTTTTTTAATCCTAAACCTTCTCCCACCAAAGTTTCCCATTCAGTAGGCTTTTACTTGCTCAAGTAGCAATCCATAGCCTATTTTTGCCTAGGCTTTTGTGTCTGTGCCATTTTTTTTCCTCATCTGAGATAGGAAATTTTCCAAGGAAAATTTCTAATCTCTCTTACAATATCCTAGCAGTAGTTACCTTTACTCTGCTAACTTCGTGGATGATCAGGCTGAATGATCTGCATCAGGAATATTTCTTCCATGCAGATAAAAGTGGCCAATGTAGTTCTTGCTTTTGCATGAAAAAAAAAAGAAACAACAAAAAACCCCAAACATTTGGTCTGACTTTTGTGCATATGTCTATGTAGGATAAATGCTATGCACAAAGTGAGAAAAAAATTGTGCGGTTTATTAAGAAATGCTGAAAGCTGTGGCAGAAGTTGTGAGAGAAGCAATGTTCTCCCAAGCTTGTGTCCCTCTGCAGTCTGTTCATACCATACATTGCCAAACTCTGTCAGATGCCTACAGTATCCCTGACAGCTGAAAATGAAAAATTTTGAGTTCTTTGAACTTGTGAAGGGTCAGTTGAAAACTGTTTAGCTCAAATGTCTCAGTAACAGTGGTGTGACATGTATAGGAAAAATCTTTTTCTCCAGTCACCCTCAAATTTCCTTGTTCACCTGTGTGATAAGGAGATGTAGTACATCTTCTATGTAATGACAGTAATAATGACAGAAGAAAAAAGAAGGCCACCTAGCAGAACTTGCTGACTTAATGCCTACCTCAGGTCCTGCAAAAAAACAGCTATGATTGTTTTTTGAACTGTAATTGTTTTCACACCAAGAGCAAGGAAGGGTTTAGAGGAAAATGTTCATGTAAGGAGGGATGTACCTGTTAAACAGAAGCATCAATCTGATAATTTCCTTACGAGTGTTAAAGGTGCATGCACTCCATCTTGCTCTCCACCTTGTTTCTACATATTTGTACTCCAGGCCATTCCTTGCTTTGACTGGACCATTTTCTCCAGAGCTCTTTTAATACTTCAACATGCTGTCTGTATGTGTTATGTTGATACAGAAGGTGTTGTTTTCATCCATTTTTGTGCAGCTTTTGATATTTTACTGTGATAATTTTTTTCTTTGGTATATACATGTAGCTTTTTATGAATCCTAGATGGTTTTTTACCTTTCAATTAAAACTATTTTTTTTCCTATTTCTTAAAGCATCTGAAAATAAATGTGGGCACTGATAACCCTTTTCCTAGTACAGCTGAAAGCAAGCAGCAATTCTTGAAGAGACAGGAGGCAAACTTCTTCCTTGATTGCTATTACCACTAATATGCTTGATTTGCTCCCCCTCCCTGTTTTGTTCTTTTTTATGAATCCTTGATCTCTAGAGTTTACTGTTCTCTTTCTCTGCAGATGCCAGTGTATTACTACCCATCTGGTCAGTACCCTACCTCAACAACTCAGCAGTACAGACCCATTGCCTCAGTTCAGTACAATGCACAGCGGAGTCAACAGATCCCCCAGACTGCCCAGCAAGCAGGTATGTACACCTGGTACTCACTTCTTCAGCTGCTCGCAGTGCCTTTGCAGGTGCAACCTGTTGGTTGTGCTCTAACAGCAGAGGAGAAAGCTGGTTGCTGTTCTGTTTGAAAATACAGTGAAATTAAAAATTGAGAAACCTTTTGCTTGGACATCCCAAGCAATGGAAGAGCAGAGGTCACATCCTCCATCCCTCCTGTCTTGCGTGAAGTGCTGCTGTGTCCTCAGTGTCCATGCTCCAAGTGGCTGGGCACAGAGAGAGCTGGGAGGGAGCTGGTGTGAGCAGTCACACTGCACATTCAAACCAACCATTGTGGTTGCCCTCCGTCATGGAAACTCCTCGAGTGTTTGTGTCACCCTGCGTGGTGGACAGGTCTGCAGTGATGCAGCAGGGGCCAGTTGTGGTGTCCCTGGGCCCAAGGAGCAGCAAAGCTGTGGCTGGTGTCAGTCGGGACCAGCGCCGTGCGGCTGGAAGGGGGGCCGTTACACTGTAAGAGAGTGAGTAGCAGGTCTCACAGTGAACCGGTCTCTTTTCCTGCTGTGTCATGCCACTCCGGTTGACTCCAGAGTAAGAGGGGACAGAGGGAGAGCTGGGCTGGTGTGTGCGTTGGGAGAGAGCAGGTATTGTGGTTGTCAAGGAGTCGTTGCATTTCAAGGGAATAAACAATTTTGGTGTTTGAGATATATTATTTATTTGTTTCCTGCCTGTTTCTTTAGTGTGCACCTTCCCTCATAGGGAATCTCAAACAGTAACTTCAGGCATAGGGGGAAAAGAGGTGAAGGGGTAGGTTTTGTTTTTCCAGATGTGCCAGGTAGGGCAAAGCGTTCATCATTCAATCTCAGTTTGGCAGAAACCCTTTAGAATGGCAAAGCAGATTCCCTGAAAAAGCCTTGATATGAAAATCATTTAAGATGCAAGTCAAGAGCCCAGACATGAGATGTGAACAAGACTTACGGGGTCATCCAGCTTGTCAACCTATCTCCGTAATGTGACTGCTGGCAATTTTGTTCCACTCTCTCAGGCGCTCAGGGAGACAAAGACACAGCAAACATAGCTATAACTAAGCAATTCATTACTTTTTTTTATGCTGTTCTGTGTTCTAATAAAATTGGTGACATTTTGGTCGGTGTCAGTGGTGACTGACTGTGTCTGCTTTCATACCTTCATATTGTACATTCCTGAGAGAGAAGAGGGTGAAGTATTGCACAAAGGTCATCTGTCTCTTCTAGCTTCTCCTGCTTGACAGTGTGATGCCATATTCATTATCTCTATATAGTGGATCCTTGAAACAAAGTGCAAATCAACTTAGATGACATTATCTGGATCTACTGTGTTGTTATAAAACCATATTTATCAGTTTAATGCTACATCTATAACCTAGTGAAGATTAATGGTAAGTGATATGCACAAGAGATTGTCTGAAGTACAAGTGATGTTCTGGAGGAGATCCAGCTGTGTGAAAACCCTAGTTTTAAAGATATATTGTAGTACAGAAGCTGTTATGTGTGAGTGCAGACAAAGCAGAGATGCAAATGCTAATTTTGTTGCAGTGTATACTGCATAGTTTTCCTTACATGTTTGGAAAACATAAGTCAAGGAGTTTGTGCAGAATCTCTAGTGCATCAGTCTTTCCCTGCAATTTCCTCTTTCAGCTGCCTGCTCAGTTGGAAGCATTATTTTTATCACTTGTTTAAAAAGGAAAAGATTGTGTCTACAGTTTAGACTCCCTGCTGTGGCGATGATTTTAAATGTTTACCTATTCTCATGTCTTGAGGCATGTCAGACAACAATTTTGCAAGCTGGTTCATCCCTTTGGCCTCTGATACATCCTTTCCCCTAGTCATGGTCCCAGCGTGTGGTGTGACAGGGAGCAGATTGCAGTTCCCTACAGATCTTATCTTGGAGGTGGTGTAGGAATCATTCAGATTTACGTTCCACTGCACCTCTTGGTATTTGGGAAACAAATAGCTGTGTATGACCAGAAAATTGCAGTCCACAAACAAACGTTTCAGACTTGGGTTTTCCTTCCCACACAGACTTAGCTTCAGACCAGCACATGAGGAGCCAGGGATAACAAGGGGCCGGAACAAGAAGATACGGTGGAAAGAATGCTGGTGAAACAGAGCGTAGTACGGGAATACTGAGGATGGGAAGGGTGAACAGATGGGAAGGAGGCAGATGAAAAGATGATTTCTGAAACGGTTTCCCCAAAGACCTCACATCACTTGCTGCTCTTGCAGAGAGAGGATGGCTGTGGTGCAGGCAGGCCCATGGGACCCCAGCTGGCTGCCTGGATCTGCCGGCTGGCTCCTACGGCAGGGTGAGCTAGGAGGCAACCTCAGCCTGGCAGCTTAGGAAATATTTTATTAAAATTAAAAGTTTGCCTGCCTGGAGGAGGTTTTGAAAGCTTTAAAAACAACAACAAGGACTTCAGATCTAACATCCCATACTTTGGGATGCAGAGGTCAAAGTTTGATCAAATTAGATCAATTTGTTTTCTTTTTTCTTAGAAAAGGTCTCTTCAGGATGAAGCGGTATTGATGGTTTTTACAGCAAACAGCTAAAGTAAAATGTCTGCATGGCATCTGTGGTGGCTGAGGGAGCCTGTACTCTCTTGTGGCTCTGGAAGGAGTGCAATATTGAGTTAAAATGGCTCCAGGGCATAAAAAGGGATGAGCTCACCTAAAATTAGATTAGACCTCTGGCAGCGATAGATCATTTGGAGAGAAGGCTAAAAACATTTTGTGTGTTTATTTACCTTTTATTTTTATTTGCCTACATGCTGGGTTATGTGAGAACCTAAGTGACCCATTTCTGGCAGAACCCTAGTACTAACAGTGTCCTCCATGAAGATTTTTTTGTGCAAACGCCTACCATTTCATTACATGTTCATTTCTGTTCAAGCCAAAATGTGGTATCACTGTAAACAGAAATACTTTTGTTTCACTCGTGCCATTGTTGCTCTTCTTCATTGTGCTTTTTCTGCACCATTTTGGTGTTCAGAGCTCCTCAGTGTAAAGTTTTTCAGTGTTGCCATTGGGCGGGGATTCTTAAGGTGTGTTCAGACAGGTATTCTCAAAATGCTCATTTTTCAGACCATTTGGGTATGTTTCTGTTATCCATTTCTGCACTCTGTAGCAGGTGATGCTGTGAAGTACCCAGCTTTGTAAGCACATGGAAGAAAATATTATTTCTGTATTAACATCTAGCAGTACTGTGTAAATTGCGTGTCTGGCATCATCAGTATTTCATTCTTCAGTAATTATCTCTATTTTGATAGACTGATCCTAGTTACTGTCTGAGTAGAAAAATAGAGATGTATTGATGATAAATCAGTAATTACTTCTATTTTCTCATAATAGAAGAAGTCAGCAATGTGTTATTTTATATCTGCGTCTCTATTTTCTTCCATTTTAGCAACTGCTGAGCACTTTGAGGATTTTTCTTCTCTGAAGTGCTTCATAAGTATGAGCTGGATAAATACATGAGTATTATCTTCAGATATGCAACTGTTCTTATTGCTGTTCAGAAGTGAACAAGCTGCAACAAATTACATGATTTTTTCCTTCTCTGGTTCATTGTTGTAGGTTTGCCTCATGTTCCAGATAATTTCAGAGTGCAACAGAAATTTTATGGATAAAATAATATTTCAGTTTTATAAAATAATCATCTTCTTGCTTGAGCCTACATCTAAGGGGCTGTTAGCTTGATTTATCAGGCAGTTGTAAGGTAAAAGTCTGTGGAGTGTGTTTTGCATCAGCAATGAAATAATCTTTTAAGGAAATTAAAGCTAAGATCTATAGTACTTTGATAGCAAGTTTTCCTGCCAGAAGTTTACACTGTAATATTTACACACAAAATAAGATGTTATTTGACATAATTTGTTGTTCTGTAATTCTGGCAATTAATGTAATGATTTTAGGATTCCTCATACAGTCAAGAATCAACAAATAATGCCATTCTAGCCTGTTTCAGAGCCCAGATATGAGAAGACTCAGAGAGCATAGGAAATCTCTTTTTTTTTTTTTTTTTTTTTTTTTTTTTTTTTAAAAACAATTTTTTTTTTTTCATAACATTTTTTTTTTCTTCTTCTTAAAAGCAATGTATTTGTTTGCATACAGTAGGTAAAGAAGGTACTTATGTGAGAAAAGTATATATCTGAACACTGTCCGGATGTACAATCCTTGCTTAATCAGTATTCACGGATTTTCTGTAAACAGCAAATGTTTGTGTTGAAGAAAAGATTCATGATGGAGAACAGAATTATAAGCATTTACAGCTTCCAGTAAAGTAGAAGAGGTAATTGTCTCTTTGATGCATCTCTGAAACAAATTTTAAGTGAAGACAAAATGTACCTTAACAGAGTCCATAAATTTGTTTAGGTAGGAATTGGAGTCAAATAGACAATGAAATATTGAATTTTTGCTTAATTTAATAATTTCAGTGTCAGCATAATTGAAGAGTGCTTACTTCAAGCCTCTTTCATCCTCTTTGTCTTCTGAAAGCATTTGTCACTATAAAACTGATACTTAGTGGGGAAAAAAATGGAGGAAGGGAAGTATGCAGCACTAAAAAAAAATTGGTTTGTTATCATGGTCATTAGAGAACCTTATAAAGAAAGATTGCTGCTTTCTACCTTCATTAGCAACCTGACAGGAGCTCATGGTCCACGATGGATTTGTTTGCGTAATTCTGTCTATAATTTCACTGCTTATATAAACATAAACAACTTCAATTTTTAAGTATCTAATTATCTGAAGAAACTATTCCTCTAACAATAATTGCTTACTGCGCTATTGAAACAGATTTGTATGGAAGGTGTCCATCTGTGTTCGGTGCTATTTTTTTTAGCAGATACTGCTGCTCCTAAAAAGCATTGCAAGGGCGGGGGTGCATCTCATTTTCACAGAAGCTTGACAGGAATGGGAGGGACAGAGCCCTACTGTTCTAGATACTCAAGTGTAGTGCTGTGCTCATTAATATTGATGGAAGGCTTGGAAACTTAAGAGATTTTTTTTAAATAGTAGGACCAGATCAAGAAGGAAATTGCAGCAATTTCAGTTGGACTAAGTTTGACATTGTGATCTTGAGGTGATCCACACAATATAATTAATTTCCATTCAAGTATTTTGTGCTTAAAGTGTCCAGAAGCTTAGAGTTTTACCTACAAGCAGTCTTCGATTTAGACAGGATGTCTCAGCCCATGCTACCTGAAGTTTTGTACTCTGGATTTCATTCTTCCTACTGCCTGAGGAGGATGCTGTGACCAAATAATTCATTCAAGACTTTTTGAGAAGCTTCCTGAAAGAGTCAGGACTGGAGCTTAATTTTTTTTCAATTTCTAGTCTTAAAAACACTAAATCCTTTTGTCTTTTTGACATTATGCAATAGTGCTTCATTAGTACCGAACCAGCATTCAACTTTACAGAATATCTGTAATTTAAATTAATAGTAGAATTAATACTATCACACTACAACATACCTGCCTCTGAAAATTAAAAGTTGAAATCACTTTTGTCAAAAAGCTTTGTTCTCCCTCACATGACTTGTTTAATTGTTCAGCATTCACACCAGGAGAGAGCAAATATTCAGTGAATAGAACGCTGGTAAGTTCAGCAGCTAGAATAGTCTTATGACAGGCACTTATTTCTGGTTTTCTTTGAAGGCCTCACAAGTTGTTTTCAACCTCTCTAATACTAATTAGAATTTAAGCAATTTCTGACAGCATTTCTAGAGTTTCAAAGTAAAATACATTTTAAAAAAATTTTATTTTGTCCTACAGAATGTGTTAGTCTACTGTCAGTTAATGTACAGGAACAACAGAAGATTTCTAACAGTGTTGTACAGTAGATAGAACTTCAGAATACCTGTGTAAAAATTGGAGGCCACATGAAAATGAAGGTACCACACTAAGGTGTTCAACAATGTCTACAAAGAATCTTTGTATTTCTGTCTTTTCTTTGCCAAAAAGAGTTACACATCATCTTTACTGCTAATTCTGTGTTGCATCAATGTGCAGTGCTCCAACTTCTTGCGGTGGAATTTTGCAGCACTGAATAATTGAGAGGTTTATTTTGTAGTCCTTGAGAGCAAAGGCAGATTTGATCTTTTTTCTTTTCTGATACCATCATGCCATTGGTAGAACTGGTGGAGCCCCACCATTGACAGAAATGCTAGAAAGCCTCTCTGGAGGGACAGAGGCCATCTCCAGCTCTGCTTCAGGCACGCTGCTCACAATAGGTATGTAGACTTTGGGGGCTCAGTTCTCTCTAGCTATTCTGAAGATGAAAGCATGCAACAGGAGGCAGAAGTGGAAGGCTTTTGGGTCTCGGCTAATAATGGAAAAAATATTCTGAATGTTCACCAGAGATCTGCACTGCGGGAAGGAGGAGCTGGGAGAGCTTTTGCCTCACAGTTGCTATTGATTGAGGATTTGAGAATCAATGCATGCTTTGCAGTTGTAAAACTCCATAGAACAGGACACATATTTAGATTGGGATGCAGTAGGAGAATCATGTGTGAGTGGGCTGGAGGAAGGGCCCACAACACGTGTTCAGTGTTAGGACAGAGGAACTCAAGACTGATGTCGCAGTAACTGAAGCAGTGCTCTGCTAACCAGTCCTGATACATTATAAAATCCCAGTGTCTTTACCTGAATTTTGTTCAGCCTTTTTCACAGGCCTTTATTGTTTACCTAAATTACCCACAACAACAGCATCCCTCTGCAATTGCAAGGATATTTTTATTTTGACTCACCAGTGTTATTTATATAAAATGTATGAATTTATATAGCAAGTGAGCATTTGTTGAAAGTTCTCCTTTATTTGTTTGCAAGTGTAATAAGGCTGATAGTATGGGTGTATGAAAGAGGCAGCCCTTGAGTCTTCCCAAAGAAAGCAGCTGGTTTCCTTAGCAACTGGCAAGGATATGTGATACCCCTCCAAATAGTTTACCTCTTCCCCAAGTCCTACTCCCTGTTGCAGCTCACTCATTACTTTCTGCACCAGAGCAGAAAGCATTCCTGCAGCATGAGCTAATTGTAATGCATGATGGCTGCTAGCTGTCATTGGTATTGAACAGAATTTTTTTTAAAAAAATTGAATTTGCTGTCTGAGTGTCTGGTTCTAACAACAGCTTGATTATTTCTGTTATTACTAGTAATACATAGCCCCTGCTGAGGTTTCACTTCCAGTGGGTATCTCTGGCATTTGTCATTATGAATGATAAGGATAAACACAGGTTTTCTTGCTGCATACCCTGGTGAATGTTCTTTCATGCCTGATAGGATGTAGATTGAGGAAGGAAGGTGGTATTTCTCTATTTGGTCTTGGTTGCCAATCTTAAGATTTAGCTGGAAATGCAAGTCATTTTATGTTAATTCACTCCAGAACTCACAAATACAGCTACTATTTATGTGTTGGTGGCAAGACATGACTATGACCCAATCAGGAATGTTATTTTCAGGATGGAGAGACAAACAAGCAACACTACTCAATATGATGAACAGCAGCTCCTTGTTCCACAGCGCCTTTTTTAGAAGTTTGAATCCCTAGTGCAACAAGTAATGGGAAGTTAGATAAGCTTTTACCTCAGTTTCTCTGGGAAGAGCTGAGATTAGAAGTACTTCTACACAGATTTTCATTCTGAATTTTTACATATTTTATTTAACTTTTATTCTCAATGCAGTTCCCAGGATCCTAGTGTCTTGGATACGAATGTGGTCTTTTGATTACAGTTAATCTTTTGATTACTGTCATGTAAATGCTTAAGGACAAGGAAAGGAAGCCAACCTGTGCAGTAATTACTTTTGTGTCCTAGTCATACCAAGGAGCTACAGCTAGTCTTAAGACAGCTCTTTGCTGAGAGCTATGTATATGTATGAAGAACCACACAGAGAGCTTGCATCCAGAGCTAAAAGAATGTTAAGGCAGATACCATGGTGGCCATCCAATTCAGGACTATTTTCCACCTCCAAAAAATGTTCCTTGGCTTAGGTAAATCAGAAAAAGAAAGAAAAAAAGCTTTTACTGTGGCAGCTATTTATTCATTCACACTTGTGAAAAGTTAGGCATCCAAAGCTCCCACTGAGTGCTGAAAACAGAAAACATATTTTTGGTATTGTACATGTAGGATCCCTAAGTGTGTTTTCCTACATGTTAGTGTTTGGAATAATTTGTGGATTTGCAGCTGTTTGAATTTCTCATTGTCTTCATTCTTAGTGTTCCTTACATTGGCTTTATACAATGAAAACCCACAAGCATCATGAGACATGAGTAGTGGACTTTGCCTGTAAATAACAGTAGTCTTTTCCTTGTTGCAATTAATCTCTTTCTGAAGGACCTTAGCCCTGTGGCATTGCTTAAGGAAGAACAAAATGAAGGGAAAAAAAAAAAAAAAGGCAGCCATTTCTAAGCAAGCAGATATTTAGGCTATATATATATCTATCCTTGCTCTTTTTGTCAGTCTCTATTATTAAAACAATTTGTTATGTGTTTCAGCACTGTCCTCAGGGCTTCCAAGTAGCATGCTGGTAAAACAGAACATCTTCAATAGCATCTGCTCAACAGTGTTACATTTCCAGCTTTTTCTTTGTTGAGAGGTACCTTTTATCAGGTACTGAGTCTGCAGGAGTGCAAAAGACTGGATTTTTATAGGTCCTACAAAGGAACCTCCACAAATTGAATTTTTAAGGTTTCCAAGTACTATTTTATAGAATAAGAAAAAGAGGGGAAATGTATTAAAGTATAAGAAGCAATGTGCTGCTTCAAAATGATTGCTGGATTAATAGTTTGTATCAAATGGCAATTTTAATTCTCTCTCAATTGGAGAAATAGAAAGCAATTAATCTTCTGTAGCACATTGTGAAAAATAAGGGCTTATACAGAATCTCAGTGAAGCTGTTCCTTCACTTAACCTTGAGCTGGGCAATAAATAATTATAAATGCAGCTACATTGCAAGGCAAAAGTAATTTGGTGAAATAGAATTATCATCTAATGCAGAAATAAGAAATTTGAATTAGGTTTCCTGATGTTCTTTGTTCCAGAAAAATCTGAGTTTGATTGTGATTTGCACATAAAAGAGTGAACCTGGTTTTTACAAAGTGGGTTTTGTACCCAAACTATCACTAGGTGATTTATATTGCAATGTTGACATAGGCAAATGCTCTTGTGCTCTCTCAGCTATAACTCACAAAGGGCCTCTGATGAGACTCTTGTTTTACAGAAGGAGAAGGTGATGTCTGAGGTGGATGGGTGCATTAACATCTGTCAATTTCCCTCTCTTCACTAAGGGCGCCATACTGTCAGTACTGCCTTCCACAACAATTTCGGTGTGTCCATCATATGAAGTGGCTGTTCCACTGTGGTATGCTGCTGAGGAGACTAAGGATGCAACTGAGACCTGCTTCATCCTGAGCTTCTCTCCTGCCCACAGGGCTTCCCAGGACTTCAGCCTTTCCCCTCAGTGCCACACTGCCATTCCTTCCAGCTCCTATGCATGCCTTGCAGATCCCAAAGCAGTATTGTTAACCTCTTTTCACCTTGGGACTTTTCAGCCAGCTCAGTGGAAACTGGTCAGTGAAAGGATCAGTGAAGCATATATGAACGGGTCGTCAGTTCATACCATGGAGCAGTGCACAGGATACTCTGATAAGGAGAGGCAAAGGATGTGAGAGAAAAAATAAATTCAGGAGTGAAAAGAGGTGTATTTTTTTAGTGCAGAATCATGCCTCAGCATACTGCTCCACTAGAGCAATAGGCAGGAGCTGTTCAAGCCCCGGGCTAACTCCATAAAAATGGGAAGCCATAAGTTTGTTATGTCCATTTCTGTTCAGGAAGAAAGCATTCCTAAATATAATAAAGCAAATATTATTCTGCTTTTCTTTGAATTCCTCATCTCTGTTTCCCATAAATCTGCCTTTGCAATATAAGGAACAAGGAATTTGTTCCTAGAAAACACAGCTAGCAATGGCAGTGGATTTGCAGGACATTGTTGAGTCTGCAATCTAACTTCATGGAGATGATGTATGTCTGGAATGAGCTATATTTATGCTTCCATGGTGGACACTTTACAGTGATAAAAACTCATCTACTTTTACCCATTTTGTCTAGGTGTTGGTAATGTGCTGTGGAGCGTTTACAAACTAAACTGAAGATTTCTCTCTTTCATACAATTTAAGTAAATATGGTGTGCAATTGCCCATACATTTCTTCTGTGGAAAATTGAGACTAACCAAATGGCTACAAAGGCTGATATGGTATGTCAAAAGTTATGGAACTAAAAAAAGTATGGAATAGAAATTATGGAACTAACGTTTATACCTTCCCCCACACACACACACTTTTCCCCCCTTTGATGTATTTATTTGTTCCATTATAAGGAAGAATGTGGAAATGCCAAGCTAGTAATTTTTTTTTTTTTAGATTTTTACTTAGGGTCTGTGTGGTCTTAAATTGCTGACCAGTTTGAAACCTGGAGGAGGGGGACATTTCAGTTTCTGTCTGACTTGGTCATGATTACTACATTGCATAAGTTTTGAGTGCTATTTGTAATGAATTAGACTGCTATAACGTGGCCCATTGTGTATTTAGAAAGGTATGATTTATTGGAGAAACAGGTGTGTGTGCGTGGAAAAACAATTTGTCTTAGAGAGTTATTTCTAGATGACTAGTAAAATGTTGATTCCAAGTAGGCCATAATTAATCAGCAAGAACTCTTTCCTGCGTTTCCCCATGTAGGTAAACAGACTCAGGACATCCATCAAATCGAAACTGAGAGAATGAGGAGGGAACAGCCTGAGTCTCCAGTTAGCAAAGCAGTTTGAAGCAATCCCAGCAGGGTGTTTTACTGAGTGATTGCAACATTGGCTTTGAAAACAAGTCCTGAATTTCTTATTTCTCATAGGTTTCTTAAAGTTCTTAATAAACTTCTGGTGGCTGCCATGGGCCAAGAAGGCGAACAATGGCACAGAATATGGGCTGATGAACCAAAATCGTTCTCTGACTTCCCCTAAAGCGGCCTCACACCTTTCCTTTCATCTTCTTTTCAATATGTTGTGGTGTGCATGAATATCAATAGTTACTTAGTGAGCTCAAATCATGCTGAGCTCACTAAGCTCAAAACTAAATGTCAAAAACTTCTGGTGATTGTCTGTTTTAAAGCAGCTTTGTCACAGTGCTTTCAAAAGCTTTAGGTCTGGAGATGTTTGATCTGGAGATGAAATAAGTGGTAGCCTAGTTTTTATGCTATACTGTAGTAATCTGAAAATTGGAGTAAGTTTGTAAATGTGATTTCCCTTGATTTATGTCTGTTTTGTCTTATGATACTGAGAGGTGGGAAGGACTTTACACTGCACACTGTGCTGGCCATGGAGCAGGGTGGATATTGGTGGATCTGCCATGCAGGTGGTTGATTTCTGATTTTGCTTTAGGAGATGCAAGAATATGTCATTCACCTTCTTGTTCAGCAGTTTGGGAATTAGTTACTTTTTAATACTCTCAGCTATCCTTTGTTTAGGGTAAGGTCCATAGAGCTTAGTGATTAGAGAATCTGCAGGGAAGGTGGAAGCTTTCTGGATGTGGAAAAGGGGGGAAAGTTTGATTGTCCATGACAGGAATCAGCCCTCGGAAAACCACCTGCTTATTTTGCAAGAGTTGACTTCTTTTCAAAAATCCAAAGAACTGGCTTGCTGGAATGAATCCCAGAAGTCCAACAGTTAGGTGAGGTCATGCGTGTAGCTTCATAATTGGGTTGTGCTGTAAATGAGGAAAAGCCATAATCAAAATTGTTGTTCAATTTGAGGTAAAGGTCATCTGTCCTATGTTTCCAGTGGTTTTGAAACTAGGTATAACTTCAGATTAATTTTAAAAAAATGCCTATGAATTGCTTAAGAAACTCCCTTAGTCTTGATGCATAATGAATATGGTAAAAGCACTGTTTCGGGATCCAGTATATTAGATGAATATTTACCTTTGCTCAAAAATTGTCTATCCAAGCTTTTTCTGTTGCTTTCTAGTGTCTAAAGAAGGACAGAATTAAGATGCCGAATCTGTCTTTTTAAAACCTAGTTTATCTGAACACCTGTAATTTCTACAACTCACTGTATCTATCCCACTAGAAACACAACCTGTAGGCTGCGGGTGTCCTTGGGAAGAATTGTGTTGGGCCCAAGAGCTGTCCTTTGTTGTTGAATGTTGGGGTCCTTCTAGGCAGAACTGAGTGATTTGTTTCCTTAGAAACTGTGAATTCTTCTTGGATCCCACCTGACCAGCAGCCGGTTTTTTTTAACACCTTTAATATGAATGCTTTGTGATGATCCCAAGACAAGTTTGTGTGAAGGTTTTTTTCCAATTTTTTTTTTTGTTTGTTTCTGCAGTCTGCCTTGTGTCCTCCAAAGATGAACCTCTTTATATAGTTCACAAAAGCCCTACATGTGTGGCTTCTGGGTATGAGGAGGATGTGCTTAGGTACGTCTGCTCTCCCCCATGTGGTTAAACTAGGAGAAAGGAAAACTTGTGGCTTTCAGCACCAGTTCTCCCTAGGGCAGGAAGTTAACATTTGACAAGATGACTGCCCTTTTGAAGAGTCGCAGCAAAAACAGATGCAGATTTCATCGAGGCTTGATCTTTTAAAATTCACTTTGCCTACTCAGCCTACTTCTCACAGGATTTTTCCCACAGCTCACAAAGGATCCATCTGGAGAAAACTGCTAGGCAATGTTTACCGATCCATCTGTGCTCTTGAATGTCTAGACCTGTGTAAGGGCTGAGGTAAAGTCTTTATAAGCTGTCATGCTGAAAACTATTTTGAAGTCCTCCTGTGGTTTGCAGCATAGGAAAGGTAAAGATTAGAAATTCTGCTGAGGCATTTTTCACATTCATTCCAATTCTTCAGCAATTTGTAGGGAAAATTCTGTTCTAATATATGTGATTATTAGGTAATTAAATACTGCACTTCATTCATATGTGCCTAAGTCACTGGAATTAAGGTTGTAGGGACTACCTTTACATTGCCTTTTATCTGATATCTTAATATTTAACCTAGCCTCCTTGGTGGTCTCCAAGGCCATTCAGACACAAATGCATTGACCTGTATTCCCATTTTTGAAAGCTGGAAATATGACCTCGAAAGAAAATGCAGCTATACCCAGGGAATGACAAATTTCTTCCAGTTTTCAGAGCTTGTTTTTCATTTCAAGGATCTCTTTGTCTCTGTACAGTTGTCAGTGTGTGTGGCTTGCTGCAGATTTATTTATCAAGCTTTTTCTTACTGGTCATGCACCCCTAGCTTTAGGAATAATGCAGTTCTCTGCTGAAGTGTCCTTCAGTAGTGAAACTGCTGTGATCGCACTGTGGAAGGGTGGGGCTGGCATGAAGGGAATCTTGAGGACTGTAAGATTCTCTTTACTTTGGACCTTCACCTTCTGCTGGAGTGAGCTGACATTTGGACAGGTGCATCTGCACGGACCATCCTGCACCATCAGAATTCTTATTTGCTTGCAGGGTTGGGAAAGAATGGTGTTGCATACTAAAATAGTTGTAGGTTTTTCATCCTGGCTACTTCAACTGTTGGTCTTGAAAAGCAGATTATTATCTATTGAGTTGGAATTGTATTTGTATTTTGGCAGTATGTTAAAATAGAGCCTTAGCAAAGAGACACCAGTTTCCCTTGCCTGAAAAGTAATATTGATTCCAAGAAGATGAAGAAGCTTTTGTCTTCTTGTTACAAAAGATTGTAATATTGACATAACAGAAACTGAAAAATTGAGTGGGGAATTTTCCTTTTATTTGAAGGACAACACTGCAACAAGTTGCTTTATAGTAACTAGGCTGTGAAAGTATGTGGAAAAATACTCTCAGCTTTTATACTGTATTTACCTTTTATGACAGCTTTCCAGAACCACTGTCTTATGCCTGGGAATCCTGCTACTATTTTCCTAGGTGACCTAAGGAACCTGACATGTATGGAGCATTTCTAGATCTTGTGTTGTTTGTGTTCCTGAGCCCAGAGTAAAGACATGGCTAGGATATTATTGAATACCTAGTAAAAGTGAAGGGGATGGTGGGGATAATACACCTCAGCAAGTTTCAGAGACCACATTCTCATCTTTCCTTTTGATGATGCATTCTGTGGAATCCTTATTTACAAAGAGAATAATGAAATCCTAAGTCCATCACCCTGTTAAAAGATGCTGGGTTTTGTTCTGTAATGACATCTCAGAGGCCCAGGATACCATTCCTGCTCTCCCTTTGGAAGAAAAATGAATTGCAGCTGCAGCAGCTTGGCTGGCTGCTGCAGCCAGAGAGGCTGGGAAGCTGTCAGAGGAGGTGGAGATGGAGCAATAGGTTTCCAGTAAATTTGGCTCTTTAGACAAAATAACATCTGTGCCCATTCAGAGAAGTTATCCTTCCAGGGAAGTGTCCTGAAAGACATTTCAAAGACTGCAACATAGAAATGGGTTTTTGGGATGAAGGTAGATTTGGAACGTGTATACAAGAGTGAAATCTTCAGGAACCAGGGGATAAAGTGAATATTTTCTGGTTAGAGTATGTGCGAGGACTATAAATAAACATTTTCTGGTCACTTTTACAGTGACTACTGGAATGCAGTGAAGGTTATTTCATTGCTTCAGGATAACAGGTCACAAGCAGGAGATGGGACAGGGTGGGGTATCATTGCTTTTTCTTCTAAAGACAACAGGCTATAGCAATGGCTGTTGCCTCATACTCAATTTGCAGTAGCGGGGGAGAATCCCTACCCTGCTCAGAGGTAAAGCTTAGCAGAACATTTCTGGTCTTTTGGTAAGATGGAATTTGAGGAATGCTGCAAAAATTCCTTTATTTAAAGTGAAAAATGTGAATCTGAAAGGTGTAGACAAAAAAAAATGCATTCCTTGTTATGTTTTCCATATCCAAGTTGTTATTGAAGAAACAAAAAAAGCTCACATTCCTCTCCCTTGCTTGAAGTAATCAGTTTATGCCTTGTATTTCTGTGAAGTGCTGTAGAAAAAAAAATCATAATTACACTGTATGAAACTAATTTGTCTATGCTGCATTAAGTTTAAAATAATGTTGGATCCATATTTCCATTAGCAAGCAATGTAAAAGCTATTAAGACTAAGACTTAACACACAATCAGTTCAATTCCTGCAATTGTTTCCACAGAAGCATAGTGCTGCAGAGCTGTAAATAAATGGAAGTGGTAGCCTCAAATGTGCTGTACTATCTGTACTACCCAAAATTTCAATTCAAAAAAAACCCCCTTTTTCTTCTAACTACTAGATTAGAACTACAGAGGGGGCAGGTTCAAAAAGGTACTGAGCTCTTCTTTCCTGTATGTTTTAGGAAAATTAGGAAAGCTAGTTTTATCACTTTTGCATTTTCTCCAAGCTCCCATCTGTTGAGAAAGCATTTAGCTCAGTTAAAGTATCAGTCCATGTATAGGTGTTTCCTACAATTTCAGTTACAGTGTCACTAAGCCATTTTTCATCTGTAAATTGTGTAGAAACACAATTTAGACATTTACATTAGAGACACAATTCTTAGAAATTAACTGGCATAAACTCCAGAAATGGCCAACTTCCACTAAAAAGTTACTCACAGATTTATTCTGTGAGTATGCCATATGCCTGAGGTCCTCAGGTTATACAGTAATGGGTACCATAGAAATAGGATAGATATTCATTATCACTTCCCAAGGGAGTGTTTTGGATTAAATAAGTTAAAAATTCCCACCAGACATAAAGTCTTTGTTAAAAGTGCTTTATTTTTGCAGATGAGCTCATTACAGTATAACTGCTGATAAACTTCTTTTGATCTGTGGCAAGATGTAACTGCTTTGGCTTAGTCATTAATTCAGGACACAAAGATGTGCTTAGTAGTGTGTCAGAATGGGAAGACTGTAATAATTGGAGGCAGATAGAATTTGTTGAACTGTCCCTAGTATGAGAGAAGCCTGGCACATGGCTCTCCATAGCATTGCCCAGGGATGTGTGTTCTTCAAAGGACACCCCCTGAAGTACAGGTTGACTCTGAAGTCAGTCTTCATCTGTGCTAGTACGTCAGAGGGCAGAATTTAGCCCAAAGTGTCTTGAAATAATTTTTCAATGCTTTAGATTAGTAAAACCCTGCTGTGGGTTAAGACTTCATCATCATGCTTTTTCTGTGCTACTTTTCCATGGGAAGAGCATGGCTTTTACTGTGAGATTGAACTGGTGTGATCAGTGAACAAGTGTGCCAGAAACTTCATTCTTTTGCAGAAGGGGTGTCACAGGTGGTGCCTGCAATGTCCCCATCCCATTCTGGGCATTAGCAGAGCTAAGCCACTGCAGCCTTTGAGTTCCTTTTGCCCACCGTGCTGAAGCCATGCAGTAGGTGTGCTATAGGTCCACAGCCTGCAGCTTGCTTCAGTGCCTACAACCTGGAAGCAGTATGCAGCTATTTTCCACCCAAGAGGTTGCATCTAAATTCTGACCTTCTGTGCCAAACTTTGTTCCAGAGCCAATTTGTAAATGCTTTGTATGTCAGCTTTATCTGGGAAGTCCCAACCACTCTCACCATTGTAAACATTATCTTCCAAAGAGCCAAAGAAAATACAGCTTTGATGTGTTTCTCTTGGTGCTCAGATGCCATTGCATGTGAGGTATTATCATGAAAACCACATTATCACAGCAACTCAGGGCCTTCGGGCATCTGATGTTGCCAATTGCCTTCACTTCTTGCTGGTATGTAATTTATCACTGGTGAGGCCTACCCTGCTAATATGCGCCCTTTGTGGGCAGAGGCGAAGCTAATATACTTTCAAAGTGTATTTGAATTGCTTCCATAAATCACAGCTGTCACTGTGAGCAGTTTTATCACTTGCCAGAACGATATGTTATGCTCATGCTTTATAGTCTTGCTACAATCCTGAACTTTTATTTGTGTAAATTGTAAGGTATCATGACTTACTTTATCAAAAAAATTTCAGCAGCCCTGGGGTTTTTTTACTATCATTCTGTTTTTATATGGAAACTGTGTAAAGAAGAGCATTTTTATGGGACATGCTTTATAGTTGTAATTATTACTTCTTATTAGTAATTAGCTCTAAGAACACTTGCTTTCTATTTGTTAATATTCATTCTTCTAAGAAGTTCAGGCAGCTGGGGCAGCTTTGATTTTGTAGCTCATTTCCTCTCCTCCTCTGCTGTGTAGCAGGAAGAGCAACTATATGGCAGTCACAAGCCATGGAGTTGGGATGGGGAGGAGCCTCCTTGCCTCATAGATTTTATTTGCTACCTGTGCAGAATATCCACCAAATTAAACAATTGTGTGGATTTAAAATAAAAAAAAAACCTTGTGACGTCCAGAAAGCACTTGCAGGTGAGCCATCCCACCTGAGAGCTCAAGGATAGTGTAGCAGGGAAGTCATGAGTAGTTATTTATGCCTAAGGCATAATTAATGCCTTCTTCTGGGAGTGCTTCCCCTGAATCATAGAAAGCAGCTGGGAATAGACAGCATGAGTACTCAGAGCTGTGCTGCAGTGCCCTGGCTCAGGCATGTGCTGGGAGTGGGACAGTTGTGCCTCAGCAGCCAGAGCCACTCACCTGGACAAGGACCAGCTGTGCCCACACTGCCTGCCCGCCTGTCCCTGTCCCAAGCATGCCAAGCATGGCTGTTCCCATCTGCCAGCTCGGCCTCCCCACCAGGCAGGGTCCTGCTAACCTCACTGAAAACTCTGCACAGACACAAGCTCATCCATCATATTTTTCTTCTTCTGCCGTAGTCATAGATCTGTTTATGAATGTGACCTGTGACTGGTTTAGGACTTCACTGCAATAAGAGACTCTCCTCAGCTCTTCTTTCTCAGGGATGCTCTGACATTAAATGCACTGTTTCCAGAACAGTCAGTAAAATATCTCCTTTTTTACAGCCATGACTAAAATACCAGTGAATATTTATGAACCAATTTGCCATGGCTTCCTGTGATGGGGAAAAAAAAGTGTGTGTGGTTTGTTTTTTTTTTTTAATTGATGCAGTAGCTCATTTCAGAATATGAGAACAAGGTCTATAAAGTAGTCAGTTTTATAATTAGAAAATTATTTATTTGCAGCAGATATATTTGCTAAAATGTGAAGACTTTAGTCTTTTTTATGTGAAGAAGATATGCTAATGGTTTGAAATTGAGCAGTGTTTCTAATGGAAATTTTTTAGGTGTAGATCAAGCTCCTTGTCATGAAGAGCAGTCTAAAGGTATGACTTAGGTTTGTCCTTTTACAGAAGTTAGTGTTTATTCTCAAGGTTTGCTCTCAGAATGAGCAGTAGATATTAAACAATGTCCTGCAGATGTGTTTGCAGATCCTATGATTTTCTCTTTTCAAAAATTTTCGCTACACAAACATTTTCAGCAGATTGGCTAGGCACATCAGCTACCACTTCAGAAATTCATGTTGTAAATTTTACATGAAGAGACATTTTTGGCAGCTGCTTTGTGGTTTGACTTTGAGCAGCCCCAGAAAGGATATGTGAAATCAGTTACCCCATCCTGACCACGTAAGCAAGAAATGAGTATTTTAGCCTAAGGATGACTTGGAGGATGGTACTGCATTAAATTCAATGATTGCACATAGAGGAATTCATATATATTTCTGCCCACGTACATAGATAGTTTCATACGATCAGAGGAACTAAGGATGGAGGATACTGCCGATTTATATGAAAAGAAAAAAAGAAAAGAACACGAAACCTGTTTTTCCCACAGAAAATATCTCTCACCTCAGCTGAGCCTGGGGAGCTGGTAGATGCCTTTTAGCAAGCATTGTAAAGCCTCTGTAAACCCTTCCAGTTTAATTTGAAAACAAGCATTTGTAATGCTTTGCTGAAAAACTTCTGATTCACAAAGACCTGTAGTGAAGATTTTGCTCTTTGGCAGCTGACTCTTACTATGCCCTCTTCTTCACCTTTTTGCCAGTATTGACAGACTTAGAGCCCTGGGAATGTGACCCTACCCCTTGCAGGCATTGCCAGAAAAAAACCAAACAAAAAAAAAAAAAAACAAACCAAAAAAAAAAAAAAAAAAAAAAAAAAAAAAAAAAAAAAAAAAAAAACCAAAAAAAACCACCCCAAAAAAACACCACCTTTTTTTTTTTTTTTTTTTTTTTTTTTTTTTGGTCAATGAAACATTCTTTGTATAACTGAAAATTTTGCAAAGCTCCATGTAGAACTGTTAGCTAATTCAACACTTAAAGGTCTCTTCTTATTCTTCTTATTATAGATTATATTGAAGATCAGATCCAGCACTGCTGGATTTCAAAATGTTTTATGAGGATGCCACCCCTCAAAACATTATTTTACAGATGAGAATACTAATAAGCAGAAAGAAGAAGTAATGGCTCAGAATGTACTAAGTCTCAAGCAAGCAAGAAGCTATCAAAATTTATGATGTATGCCAGGAAAAAGTTCTGCTGCTGCCTCTCAAATCTACCTTGACAACACACCCAGGTTGATCTTCAGTATTTATGCTGAGTTGAAGACTCCATATGTTTATGGTCTTTATTGTGCATTTTCCATCACTCTGATTGCTTAGCTGGCATCCATTAGGAATTCAGACTTTGCAAATACTTTTGGCCGTGAAGATTGTAAACACAGCCTTGCTGGGGTTGCAAAATATTAAGTGTGCTGTGTGACAGCAAATGCGCCGTGGCAGGTCTGCCCTGTGGCAGTGATTTCTGAGGGCAGACATCACCCTGGAGAGACCCACAGCAGACAAAGCACAAATATTCAGAAGACTTTCCTACATTTAAATTTGTGCAATGCTTTGGGGTTTTGTTTTGTTTTTTTTGTAATGAAAGTAAATTTTACAGTTGCACAGTTGCAGATACCTTGAAGGGAGATAAGGGGATCAGGATTGATCATGTGGGTTTTGTGGAACAAGTCTGCATAAAATGCCCTTGCTTGGCAGATCAGCCTTCTCAGGCTGTAATGCTGGTTGAGTTAACCAACATCTTCTTCTGCAGGGATAACACTGGACCTGCTGTAGTGGGAGTCTTCCAGCTAGCATGCTGTGCAGTGAAAGCTGGGGATGAGCAAGTGCATAGAGGGGAGGTTTTCTTTCCTGTAGCTGAATTAAACCGTGTTCTGGCTGGACATTTTGACACCTGTTGACCATGGGCCTGATTCCAGGCTTTCTCAAGCCTGCAGAAAACCTGTCCCTAGCATGAGTCAGACAGGGTCTGGGGGACGACTGATGCCTGCCCCTTTCTACTTTCCACTGCTGTCAGCCTGTTGTCCATCTTGGTAGAGACTTGGGAATGGATGCAGAAAATAAGCAATGTCTTCTGAAGTCAGCTTCATCTTCTCTCTCCTGTCCTCTTTCTTCAGCTCTCTTTGGGCCAAGATTTCTTGGCACAGCTGTCCAGGAAATCTTACTGCTTGCTGCTGTCACTTCAATTACTTTCTTTGGAGAAAACACAAGGCATGTATGAGTTAGGTGTAAATCCTCTTTTTTTCAAAAGTGACACTACACCCTTGTTAGAAAAGACAAAGTTGAAAGTTCACATCCACAGTGCATTCCCTGTTTTTTTTTTTTTTCTTTCTTTTTCCTTTTTTTTGGATCTTTATATTATTCTGCAAGACTTGAAAATGCCTGTGGAGATAGGCAGGCTTTGTGAATTTAGCTATCAAATTCATCAAAACAGTTTGTAAAACTGTAACAACAAATTATTTTGCACATTCCTTGGCCAATTGAAACAAAAACTCAAAATCCTGTGAAACGAGACTCATAACCCATACATCCTCTACACCCAAGGCAAACCAAAATATAAACCAAAATTGCCTGTAGATACTAAATCAAAGAGCAGTTATGGAAAGAATAGAATCAATCAAAGAAGAGTTACGGAATTAATGTTGTTCTTTTTGGGATGTCAAAGGGGAGTGTTTTTGACTTCTCCAAACATTTTTTCTTTGAATTATTTATTCATTTCTTTGTAAGATGCACAGTTTTGCCAGAGTGAGAGGTAACTGGGCACTGGGGTGACCACACCTGTAGATTCCACCTTTCACCACCTTCCAAGAAAAAGCTTTATCTGGAAGATAAGCCCAGTTGCAGTGCAGTAATTGAATGTATTGCTTTTGTACCTGTGTCAGAACTGTGATTAGTGTTTACATTTCTGCAGTGATATGGAATGGAGTGGATGCCCAGAACAGAACTGATTGAAAATACTTGTAGGCTCTTTACAAGTCTTTTACCTCATACTTGAAGGGCTAAAGGGAAGGGAGGGTCTCAGTGACAGCAATTGCTTTAGCAAAGGCTTAATCCAGATCTGTTAAGACACTCTTAATCAAGAATGACAGGAAATGTAAACTAGTGTCTGCAGTAAGCTAGATGGGTTGGTAATTGCAAGGCAAACATAAGTGGGAGCTCCCTATATCTGTGTTGCAAAACTGAGGCAAGGTAGACTCGTCCCTGACTGCCATTTGGTTTATTATTTGCCAGTATTCTTTGGTACATAACTACTGCTTGGTCTAATGGCTCTTTCATATAGGCACATACAAGTGCAAGGGCCATGCATAAATGCAGGCTCAGTCCCATCTTATCCCATTTTTTCGTTTGCAGGTTAAGCAGCGGTTGTGCAGAAAGATTTGAGAAATTAATTTGTTTCATATGTTGTAGAACTGAATTTTTTTGGAATGGGACCGGTCTTTCCTTAATTTGATTGCTACCTGCCTGGTCAAGTTTCTCAGAAACCTTTTAAAGCAATAATAAGGATACAGTGTGAATAAATGTGCTTGTATCTTTCCCAGTGGAGGTCCTCTCCTTCAAGGGGTTAAGTTCCCTGGTCCAGAAGTGTATTCAAGCCTGAAAATCATTGCTCTGAAATCAAGAAATTATCTTATATGCTTAAAAGTTAAGCAAATTCTCAAGGGCTCTGCTGTGTAGAGGCCAGAGTAATCACTGTGTTGCAGGCTAGTGCTTCTAATATGGTACAGAGCTGGTTAAGGTTGACTGCTAACCCCAGTAGTCTTTGGATTGCATTCTGCATGGATGCACTTGGAAAAGATGAGATTTTTGCAGTTGGACCCATATGGGCAGACATATGCTCCATCAAAGTCCTGTTGGCTTCAGTGTCATCCCTGCGCCTGTTTGCATCGAGCTGGGGGCTGTAGTCTGCAACTTGCTGTGTCCTTATGTTATAGGTAAACAAACAAATTCAAGGCTTTTTGCTCCTGATTTGGTACCTGTAGGTGTACTCAGAAGCCATGGGGCAGAAGAGTTGCCATCAGGCAGTGGCTGTGTCATTGTTGCAGGAGGTATTTACAGTTGATGTTGTGTTAATTAAAAGATCTTCTTGAGGCTGAGACACAAAGCAAAGCCCAGCTTGTGAAGGTGAAAAAGCAGGGTTTGTTAGTGAAAAGTGCTAGCCCTCAGTCTGCCCACAGTAAAATGGAACATGGTGCAGTGAATGGTATGACACTGACCAGAATGCTGCAGTCTTCTTGCAATAGAGAGGCTGTAAGGCAGGGCAGGAACCTGTACCTGGAGTTGTGTGGAAAAAAACAGCCTGGCAGAAGCAGTGAGAGCCCAGGGACTATCCATCTCTGTAACTGTGCTGGCGAGCAGCAACCTGCCTGAGCAGTCCCTGCTCAGAATAGGGGTCTAAGCACTCAGCACACAAATTTTGATGTACTTTCCAGCAAAGTATTGTGCGGTTCTTCTCCTTTTCTCTGGGCAAATTATTTCCCTTGGGTGCTTGTTTTTCTACCTGCAGTTGTCTTTTCTCGTCAGGAGTGCATCATCCTCACTGTAGGGACTGCAGCTATTCCTTGAAGTTTTCACAGTATCTGGCATGGAGATTCACTCTGAGCTTGTGCTTCTAGATATTTCATCAGTATCAGGAGCTGATGGCAAGATAACAAGCTGCTATTGAGAGCAAAGTTATAGATAGATCAATACACAGGGCTTAACAATTTTTTTACACAGACCTGCCATTATTTATTAGGGGCCAATCCAGAAAATCAAACCAGAAGAAATGAATCTGCTGAAATTCAGTGAATCTATGGTATGCAGCTGGCATGGAAAATTTGATCCTGCTAATTTTGTATTTGTGCTTTTTTTGAATCATACTGAATTTTGTTTTGGCGATTAGCTGTCTCATCGCACAGTTTCTCAGGGATTTGCTAACAAAATCAAAGATATTGCATATAACAGTTATCCTGTGGCCACACAATGCAAACATGGACAACACAGATAGATATGGAGAGTATTGCAGCTGCTCTTCATCTAATGAGAATGTCCTATGCCAAAGGAGTCTTTCTATCAACACTAATGGGTTCTCACATGGGTGTTTTAGTTGTACTTTAGCCATTCAAAAACCTCCTAAAGAGGCAATGCAGCAGACCTCATCAATGTAACTGTCTGGCTACAGTAAGGGCTACTACCAGATTTGCATGTTTTAGTCTTTAAGCAGTATATCTCCCTTAAGAGCATCCTACATTTCCTACAAAACTATTTGCCTGCCCATGAGTCTTGGTTGACTCTCCTTAAGGTTGTTGGGATTGGTGGGCAGGGGGTGAGTGCAGGATTATTCCTGCCATGTTCCTTAGCACTATTTTGGACCTCCCTGTTTTTGTGAGAACTGTGCACCAGCTTTCCATACATGCATCCCGTGGCTTAGCTCTGCTGGGATGAGAACGCTTCACCTCTCTCAGAATAATGTAGTATCCTCCCAGGTCCTGTAGTACCCTCCCAGCAGGCACCTCAGCTGGCTTTGGGCATCTGCAACACTCCATGTAAACCCTTGCTCATGGTACTGGCCAAAGGGAAATCCCATCCAAAGCTCATTTCTCCAAAGCTGTTGAGCCTGTTCATGTGGCTCCATGGATTAACTTAGTTCAAAACCATAAAATACTTCCCTTCTCTCTCTTTATTTCACCTGTGTCATTTGCTGGCTGGGTGACTTTTTTTTCTTTCCTTTTCTGTTTTTTTTCTTTCTTTCTCGGTCTCCAATAAAATGCAGAAACCTCAGATTACAAAAACAGCTGCACATGCTTTGGGTTAATGCATTTAAGTCAGGCTCCAGGGCCTGGGCAAGTGCCAAGATCGTGGATCAGCTGCTTTACCGGAATTAGGCTGCTGTAATGGAGCCCTGCATTATTGTGTTGCAATTATTTTGGATTGCAGCTGGCTGTTCCCTCTATTTTTTTTAACTGAAGTGAGATAAAAGGATTTGTCTTAAAAATAGAATTTTCTTTTCAGAAAAGCTTTTACAGAAGCTTTGAGTTATATACCATGTCTGAATGAGGTGCCCCTCTGTTTATCGTTAGATTTATCTTCAAGGAGAAGAGCAAGAAATATATGTTGTAGTTTTTGAAGAGCAGGAAGAGTGCTAAAAGGTCTCAAAACATAAAATAAATGTGTATTGGAAAGGAAATAAAATAAGTGATTAAAGTGTGATATAATTACATGGTTTTAGGTTCTCAGCAAGAACACGTTTATTTTCAGCATCAAGCCACACACTAGTAGCAAGTTCTTCTTAAAGCTGTCCCTATAATTTGAAAATCCTTTGTATAGAGAAGGAAAGAAATGGATCCAGATTTTAAACTGAAGAAAAACATTTCTCCAGCCTCGAGTCTCCTGTATTTGTATCAATTCTTTTTAATGCCAATTTATATACATTTCTTGTCAAGTAACAGCTCTCTCAGGTTCTCCAATTGATAGCAAAAAGTAAACTGAATGCAATCATTTATCTTTGAACTGTTCAACTGTGCCCTTCTTCGTGTTCTTGTTAATAATGCCAGGTCTCCCAGGAGCACTCTCACACAATTTTATCACATAAGCTTTTTGTTTGACCTTACCTGCTGTTCCCCTGGAACATAAGGGGGGCAAAAAAAGCCAAAATGCCAGCCTGGCTTAATTAAAATTTTATTCTCAGAAGATGTTACAGTATGTGATTTCATTAGGTATATAATGAAAGTATTTAATCATACCTCTCAGTTGTGTGGGCCTTTTTACTCAGTAGTGAAGTCACTGAGTTTTAAACCAATTCTGTTCAAGTGTGGAAAAGTAACTATGGGGTGAATATGCATTTTTAAGTGATTCATAAATTCAATTTACCCACAATCTTGCATGTTTGCCCTAAAGGCAGTTGCTTGGATGATAAAGTAGAAGGCACTAAATAAATGTTCAGCACTCTGCAAAAACACCCATGGGACAAATGAGCATGCATATAAGTGTTTTTTAAAAGATAATGCTGTTCCTCATTTCCAGGTTGGAACTTAGCATCATAGAAGAAAGATAAAATAATGGGTAAAAGGTAATGGATATTTCTTTGACATGTAAGAAGTGCTAAGTCTTACATTGGGATATGTGGTGTTACTTCCATCATTTCTCATTGCCATAATCTAAGTCACCCCATCAAGAGGCTTTCTACCTCCCAGGTGAACTCATTTGTTTTATGCAGTGACTGTTCTCAAGGAAAAGTCTGTGCAAAAAGCAGTCTATTTTGGCTTTTGTAAAAATGTACCTTATTTAAGTTTTTATAGGAAAAGCAGACTTAAAAAGTGTATTTTTGAGGCTCTGATCCTGCACATCTTTTGGACTAGGAAGGTTTGCTTTCTCAGGAAGTTGTGTTATTTCCCTGTTTTTTTTTTGGTTTTTTTTTCTATTTTGTTAGCAGTGGAGAAATTCCCCCAGCTGGCAGTATTGTCTTGAGTTGCACATGAAACTATCCATGTTTCAGATGCTCTGTGCTTTGGGCTTCTTCCAGCCCCTGGGGTTGCAGAACAAGTAAAACCAAGATTTCATAGAGCTTTTTGAGGAAGAATAAAGCAAGAGGACAAGGAGGGGCAGTTCGCCTGGGTAGATCCTGTTTTAGCACTTCAGAAGAACATGCCACGTGGGCAATTTCAGAGCTGTTACCCACAAAAAAAATATAGTGCAGCAGAGTATTTTCATCAGCAGTTTTTACTAAATCCAACAAAAAGGTTGCTCTGGAATAATTCAAAATTGCAGGAAATTTCCCAGTTTTGTTTCTTCTTCTGAAGCTGGATAAAGATACTTTTGCACTATTGCTTTCATGGGATTTTGGGATTTGTAGGTTTGTAAACCAGAGAGAGAAAGAGAGGGGAGGAAGACAGTCCAACTTCTTTTATTCAGGATTTTTGTTCTTTATCTTGGGATAAATAAATCTTACAGGCTCATATCTCTGATGTATATACATCTTGTTGAGTTTCTTAATGCAGCTGAATACAGCTCTTGGTGTGTTGGTCTGTTACCAGGTTTGGGAAGCATTAATGTGTTTTTTGGAAAGCTATGGCCAATTTAGGGACTCAGAGCTACAGTTCTGGCAGCAATTATGTTTCAAGACTCAAAGTTCAACATCCTGCCATTTTTATAACCTTAGCTCTGCAGAGAATTATTCGAGTCACTGTCATTGTAATCACTTTAGGAATACATTTGCTGCGTTGTTTCCAGTGAATGTAGCTGGAGTGCCATTAGCTAAAAATTGTTGTGATCTCACACAACTTGAAAGAATCGATGCCATTAGTTTAAAATTTTGAAAACAAATCTAACTCAATAACCCATGGTTTCCCCTGTAAGCTGTACTGCTGGAGTGGGATGTGCTTGTGCCTGAAATGAAAGAAGCCAAACTGTGAGTCACTTGTGTTAAAAGGCTTCTCTTGTTTTTGGAGGGTCTGAACTTGCTGAGTGCTGTGGGCAAAATGAGTCTGTGTGCTACTGTGGCTTTTGATACGTGCTACCTCATGCCTCCGTACCTTTTCTTTTGCTTCTTAAGACTTCCTTATTTCAAGGTAATCTTGTTTGTTCTTTTCCCCCTTTGTATGTGTGTGAAAACCACATAAAATAATTGCATGATGTTGTGTTTTGAAGAGAAAGTGATGGAGCTTTAGTATTCAGCTATTCCTTGTCCTTCTAGATCACATAGTGTCCAGTTCACACCCATATATTATCTATGATGTCTTCAAGTAGAATATAAAGCTCAAATGTCTTACTAGGTCAATACATTTGTGTGTATTGCAGAGGGAAAGCAGACACAGTAGGAGTGGATAGATCAACTGCAGCAGGTTTGCTCTGCAGTGTGCTTTGTATTTTAGATCCAAGCTTAAAGTGCAGAATTGTTTACAAAGTGGTTTGAATTCCAGCTGCACAAGATGCTGTTTAAATCTTCAGACTCACACAGAAAGTAACACCAGGAGGGAGACATTAATTACTGTGTCTTCTGTGGGAGTCTTCCAAACTGCAGTCATTTCGGTGTGAGGCTAAAATCAAAATTAGCGTAAATTTATAGATTAATTTTACATTCCATTAGAGTTTAATCCATCATTTGCAGTGAGACTTGCCAGATAATGGCCAACTACATAACCAAAAAAATCCCCCAAACCTTTTTCTCAGGTGATTGGGCACCCAATTCTAACACATCACACCTGGACATGAGAAGCCAGCAAGAGCACAGTGCCTTGGAGCCATGCTTGCCTTGAATTCCTGCTCTCACTTGTGGCCAGAATGGATCTCCTTGCGTGGCTCCCACAGATTGGCCAACTGTCCTATGCAAGGTTTCCCAATTAGGCTGGCTTTCCTCCTGTTTTATGGATAATCTGTAGGGTCTGTTTGAGAATCAGAAGGTTCTTTGGATGCTTACGGGCATGGTTTAGTGGTGGATATGGCAGCATTAAAGCAATGGGTGGACTTGATGATTTTAGGAGTCTTTTCCACCCTAAGCAATTCTATAATTCAGTTGTGTGATTCCATTCTGTGATTCTTATACAGTGTTTGATCTTCCTGAACATCTCACTTCAGATTTTTTCCTGCTTCCAATTTGGCAAATATTTTGGGATGGACCAGCTCAGGGCTTTTGGTACAAAAGAATGTTGTCAAAAACTTTATAAAATGGACTGATATGTCTGTGAGTGAATTGTAGTTCTACAATGACATTTTTTCTTCTCTGATTATAACTGAATCGTGGGCATAGTAAATTTATATTATTATAAAGTAAAAGCTACATCCATCCACTTTAATACTTTGCCCATAGCTTATTTCAAAAAGTAAAGGAGAACATAGCCTAGTAAAATTTTGGGAAGAGGTACCAACCATATTCTTCAGTCTACAAAGTCTACTGAGCACTATTCCAGCCAGGGAAAAGTAAACTAAAATAGGCCAAAATATATAAGGCCTTAGAATATCCATTGTACGCAGGTGATCTCCGCTTGTGGAATGAACTGAGTGTCATTGCCAGCATGTGATTAAAGGGAGAAGAGACTGGGGAGAGGATCCTGTCTCATATGCAAAAGATTAGTCCTTTTCCTTGGGAGACAGGAAAAGTGTTAAAAGCTAGCTGGCTCTTAAGTATTCTTAAGTATCTGTCCTAAGTATTTCAAATCTGGAATATGTAATTGAATGCTCTGACTAATACTGGACAATGAGCACATTCTAATAATTTTTATTATTTATTTATTTATTAGTGGAACTACTTATTAAACTGATGAATTTCCTCTAGCAAGATGTCCATCCTCATTTTAGAGGTTTTAAATGACACAAACCTCCTTCCACTCTCAATAAATCGCTTCCCTGTTAATTATAGGGTTTGTTGAAACTTTGATTTTTATTTCTAATCTAAAAAGTTCTAGGTTTGTCTTCCAGACATGTAATTTTATTATACCATTTTCTGGTCTGTTCAAGAACTATTGTTATGGTTTAACCCTAGCCAACAACTCAGCCCCATGCAGCTGCTTACTCACTCTCCCCAGCTGCACAGAGAAGAGAATCAGAAAATTAAAAATGGGCAAGCTCATGGGTTGAGATAAAGACAGTTTAATAGGGAAACCAAAAAGCCATGTGTGCAAGCAAACCAAAACAAAGAATCCATTCACCACTTCCCATGGGCAGACAGGTGTTCAGTCACCCCCAAGAAAGCAGGGCTCCTTCACACCTAAGAGTTATTCAGGAAGAAAAATGCCCACTCTGAGCATTCCCCACTCCCTCCTTGCTTCAGCTTTATATGCTGAGCATGTTGTCATATGGTGTGGGATATTACTTTGTTCACCTGTGTATCCTCCCCAATTCTTTATTCACTCCTAGCCCTTGTTGCTGATGGGGGTTGTGAGAAGCAGAAAGCATGAGTAAGCACTGCTCAGCAGTACCTAAAACATCTCTGAATTATCAACACTGTTTTCAGCACAAATCCAAAATTTAATCCCATATTAGCTACTGGGAAGGAAATTAATTCTACCCTGGCCAAAGCCAGCACAACTGTCTATTTGCACATACTTCTTCATCTTCTGAATAAGTTGAGCAAAGTGAGCTCATTAAGCCTTTCAGAAAGAGGTGTGGTTCCTGACTTTTAGCTTGCTTCTCAGCTCTTACCAGTTTTGGGGAGTCATCTGCAAATGTAAGCACCTTCTGTACGCACAATTCGCTGTTAAAATATTTTCAATGGCTTCACAGAGTCCCCACAAAGAGTCGGTGCTTGTTCTCCTTGGCTTTTCCATGTCACCTCAAATTCAATCTCTCCCCAGTGCTCCTGGCAGTTGCTGCAGGGGCTGAGCTGGTCTATACTGGGGGAGGAAGGAAGGGAAAGGAAAGGGAGGGTGGACCAGGGCACCAGAAAGGCACTGCACTGGTAGCAGAGCAGGCAGGAGCATGACCAGATTCTGTGCAGCATTCCACCCAGCCCAGTTACCTCTGCTTGAGGTTTTCCTTTTGACTTTTTTTTAGACTCGGCTTGCCTAAGCCACTGCATGTGTTGCTGAGGTACCTGAATTTCAGGTGGCGCTACACTGAGTAAAGCAGAAAGGGAGCAGGTGAGCTCTCAAATCATGTTGCATCAAAAGCACCATGAGTGTATGTGTTTGCATTGGATGGGCATTGATGCAAGGACTCTGTTCAGGTGGAAGGAGTACAAGGAGATTTGCAGTTCAGGGACTCTTGCCTGCACTCAAGACGCTCTTTACCCACAGTGCTGACACACATGTTCCCAACACTGGTAGCACATGCTTCAAATCTAAAGTGAGCAATGAAAGTCCCTCCCAACATGAATGTGCCATTCATGAAGGATGTGTGCTGAGGCCAGGAGGGCACCAAACATGCTTTAATTGCAGCTCTGGGTGGCACTACTGACAGAGGTGTAAAGCTGCTGCATTTTGTCTTTTGAGCTGCATAGCCTCATTAGGAAATTGAAACATCTGTGGGTCTTTCATGCAGTCTTTCTCCCCTGGGATGTTTAAGTTAGATGACTTTTAGCATAGTAAGGCAGGCTGTAAAGGTTCAGAGAATTACCTTGATGGTGTGACGGCCTCTTCCATTTCAGCTGGAATCCAAGGCCCATCTTTCCTCTCAGACATTCATTGAAATTCTGTGCACAGTTTGTGTCTCTGGTTGTTTAACAATGTCTCTCATGTTTGCCCTGATTTAAAAAATCCTCCTTTGTAGCAGAGATAACACAGAGCAGGATGATATAATTGCAGTAAAGAGGCCCTGGAGCTTACAGTAATAGGATGGTTCATCTGATGTGTACTGCCATTAGAAAATAACCCACGTATGTATGTTCTCAGGGGACAGTAAAGAGGCTTTTAAGGATTACTCTTCATGTAGTATGAAAGCTAATGAGCAAAAGCGCAAGTGCAAAGAAAACTATTGCTGCATAAGCATGTTGCCACTTCCTGTTCTCACATTTCTTACACCTGTGTAAGCTCCAAAACATCCACCTCTGCCCAGTAAAGCCTGCTTTCTCATGTACTGCAGTCAGCTTTCAAGGCTTTTGAGAATACAATATTATTTCCTTTTCACTGAAAAGTAAATAGCACGTGAAAAGCCTGGCACAGTTTAAGACTGTGCTCTGTGTATAGAAATTAAGTAATTTCGGTGGAATGCTGCTCTCTGATAGTCTGTGCCTGAAGAAAAAGAAAAGAAAAAAAGAATATAGTTTCACAAACTGTGCTAAAAGGTTGATATTAATTTCAATTCTCCTACCTTCATTCTTTTTCTTGGCTAGAGTGCAGAAACATACAAAGATATCAATATTCAGTAAACATTGTAGGACCTGTTTCAAATATTACATGAAGAATTTGGGCTGCAGTGATAGGAAATTCCAAGCAGCTGCTTTCTGATATTAACAACTTCTTGTCCAAATGGATTGCAAATTAGAGGGCCAGTTGTTCCACTTTTCATTTGTGCTGAAACAAGCCATCTAGCAGAACAGATACTGTCTTTTTTTGTTTTGTAACAGCATTTTTTTTTTTTGCTTATAAAGTTTGTTGTAGATAAAAAAAATTAATTCAATTTTTCTGTACTTCCTCTGTAGCATTGCAATTATACTTTTGAACCTTTTCACATGTTTATGTTGAATAGAATGGAAAAACCTGCATCTTTCTTCATGTATTTAACATAATAAAGGGTCAGGCTTTGCTGTCAGGTAAAATGAAGTGGCTTTATTGAGATGCAGAACCTTGAAGATGCTGGATTTCAACTAAATGCTGTACTGGTTTCATGGTCTGACATCCATAACTTCAATTAATTCCAAAGGGTACTGATCCTTTAAAAAAAAAAAAAAAAGTCCATGAATATGAAGTAAGGAAGAGATGACAGCCAGCATCTTTGCAAAGATACACACAGGACAATAAACTTCTTAAACACCCCCATTTCTACTCACACATCAGGACATTAATTATTCAAGCATACCTCCTGGATGAAGAAGTGACTTGTTTTCCCCTGAGCTCAAAGAGGATTCAGGATACAACCTATTTGCTCCCATCTAATCAAATTGCAGGTATGTTAGAATGCATGTGAAGTATTTGTATTGAGGCTTTTCTATGTGGTCAGAGCATTGCAAAAGGCTTACACAAGGAGGAGTAGGAAAAAGGACCTGTTCTCACTTTCAGGGATGTAATGATGTACTCTGCAGTTTCGGACAGGGGTGAGGGGTGCACATGTCCCATGGTCAGGAGAAATTGCTAAAGTCCTTGTAGAGTGTTAAAATAAGATTGCGTAGCCCAGTGGACCTCTCCTCTTCAGCCTGTCTCCTTTTCATATTTCTGCACCTAAAACCTGGAGTGGTTGTGTCATGTACTAAGCAGTGCTTGCTAGTACAGAGGAGATTCTCAGGGCTGCATGTTTATGTGTGTGTGTATCATTGGAACTTCAAGGTCTTTAAGGTGGTCTTTAGGGTCCCTTCCAACCAAACCCATTCTATGACTCTGATTTTGCAGTGCCCCCAGGAGATCATGCCTATACATTCATCATAAGGTTAGCTACTTCAACTTTTCACCGATTTTTTGTTTCAGTTTGATAGTCATGTCTGCACTGGGTCATAAATCTGTCATATTTGGAGAACATGGAACACAAAGCTGAGGTGAAGAGAGAGCTGTGTGTATTCAAACACACAGCAGGGCATTAGCAGTAGTCTCACAAAAGTAATGGTAATGCAATAATTTTTTCTGGAAATAACAGAAGGGGTGCTTTCTACTTGACCCCAGTAGTGTCTGTCTGTCTCTGCAGGGCACCAGTCTGCCACCCTGTGCTGGTGCATTACAATCCAGCTCTCTGAGCCCAAATCCAGTCTTGGATTACATTCCCACAAAAGTGTCACTTGAACTCTGGCTCACTATCCATCTATGGTTCTTTACACATCTGGGACTTAACTTTAACAACTGGAGGTGACAGGAGATGAATTTCGTGTTGCTGCTTCTGCTGTCAGTTGACACCCTTCTACTTAAACTTTCAGTCTTGAAAATACCAGAAGAGTAATGCTAAACTATTTATTTCTATCCTTTATCCCCTCCCC
>WEIU01010288.1:262353-277489 GCA_013389925.1 Aegithalos caudatus
TTCCCCCTTCCCCCTTCCCTTCTTCTTTTTCTGTGAAGTTCTTAATTACTAAATATTAGCATCACCCAGCCAGCCCAGTTCTATCTGTCTAGGCTCATTCCCAGGAAAAAATCACATTGCTGCTGAGTAATTTTTTATTTGTGCTTGCCTTCCCATCCACACTGCTGCAGCTTGGCTCTCAAGATCATCCAGTCTTTGCCCATTTCTCCATTAGTCCTAGAGGAGCCATCCCAGCAGAAAACCAGCAATTGTGGTGACTTTGAACACAAAGTTAGGCACAGGTTAAAACAGAAGCATCAGCTTCTCATCCTTGTGCAGGGACTGATGTGTTAGCAGTGTTCCTACCGAGCAATGGGGAGAATACTCCCTAACTTATGATTTTCCTACTTTGACACACATGAAAATAGTGTGGTGGATCATGACCATTAATATGCTCTAATTACATAAAAACCTTGCAAGTGAGAGCCAGTGTGTAGACAGATATTTTTCTTAATTAAATAAGGGTTTCTCTGTTTATGCCATGCTAGGGAGCTGTGTTACAAGAAAGGTAAGAGGGTAAGGTTAGAAATGCAACCTGAAAAAATGGTCAGGTTAGACCGTGAAGGCCAAATGCTGGTGTTCTTGATGTTGTGGGGAGTTTTGCCTCTGAGGAAGTAGCCAAAAGACAGTAGCACCCTGTGTCTCTCAAGGTCTTTACAGCCATGTGCAGCAGTCAGACATTCCTCCAGGTGGTCTCTGCCACAGTGTTATAAAGCATGCTGCCCACTCAGGTCAGCCTGCCAGGGCTGCCAGCTCATGGCACTTGTTTATTGCACTTCAGTTTTCATTTCCAGTAACATTTCTGCAGGAACGAGTAACTTTTTGACTAACCCTGGTATAAATGATGGGATCCTGTGCTCTGTCTTAGAACTGTCATAATCTTGTCCCTACAAGCAATAGGGTATTTGAAGACATCTTTCTTCTTCCAGGTTACCAGCCTGTCCTGCCGAACCAGCAGCAGGGGTTCCAGGGTCTCATGGGAATGCAGCAGCCGCCCCAAAGCCAGAACCTGATGAATAATCAACAGGGAAATCAGGTGCAAGGCATGATGGTGCAGTATCCAGCCATGTCGTCTTATCAGGTATTTAGAAGTTGTAAGGAAAAACTTTTTTTCTTGGAGAATGCTTAATTGAATTAAGTTTTGGCATCACACTGTGCTCTTGTAACTTAATTTGGATAGTGTGTGGCAAGAAGCCTTCTGATGAATGTGCTTCTAAATCAAATCGGTTTCCTTGCTTCCTATTTACATGGTCTTAGTACACCTGATTTTCATTCTGATTTTGGAATGCTTCAAATGAACTATTTATTGCAGCCTGCAGTGAGGGTAATGTCACAAAGAACGAAGGAATTAGACTTCTTCCTGTGAAGAAAATTAATTTTAAAAAATATGAGAACATTGTTCATTTCTTCTCTTTTTTGCCAGTGCAGTACTGTTTCCTGTAATGAAGTTGAGGGCTTTGCCTGATCGAGTTAAAAATTACTCATCTGTGGAGACTCCTGCCAAGGATCTCACCATGTCTTCTATAACAAGCTGTAGCCAGATGGATTATTGTTTATTGGGTTCTGGGGAGAGGGAAGGCAGTGGCTTGATTTTTACCAAGTCCGTAAGTTACCAGACTTGTTTCCCCACTTTTATACCTAGTTTCCGTGAGTTATGCCAAGCGCATGTGAGAGGTGGCCTGTGCTTACACTTCCTTCTGGTCCCTCTGAAAAGTTAAGAAGCTAAATGACATCTAATTCATTTTAACAAATTGCACTGATTGAGCAGCCTATTCCCCTTTTCCCTCAGCTTCTTTGAAAGCACATCAGCAGCGCAGATGGAAATGGGGGAATTGCTTGTGGGTAAAATTTTCCCCTTACGTTTTCAGAATTACCATATTGAAAACATGTTTTAAAGGTTAGTGATCAAGTTAAAGGTTTAGACCTTTTAGATGGCCTAGATATACCAGGGTCTAGTCTTCTGTTTGCACTGATCACGGTAATTCATATTCTACTAGGTCATGATAGAGACACTTTCTAGGCCTAAAAGCAGAGGGAATTCTCTTTAAAACCTTCTGCAACAAAAAAATCCTCAGATATGAGAACTATTCTGAGCAGTGGAAAACAGCCCATTTTGGCAGATAATACAGTATACTCAAATTCAGTTAGAAGGAATATAGGGATACTGGGAACCCACTTTAACTTGCTTGGTAATTGCTGTCTTTTTTTTCCCTACATCTTTCCGTGTTCCTACCTAGGTGCCAATGACCCAGGGTTCTCAAGGATTGCCGCAACAATCTTATCAACAACCAATCATGCTACCTAATCAATCAGGTCAAGGAACACTTACAGCCACTGGAATGCCTGTCTACTGTAATGTCATACCTCCTGCCCCACAGAACAACCTCCGGTTGATTGCCCCACACTGCCCCTCCAATAACGTTCCAGTTATTTCTGCCAGCTGCAGGACAAACTGTGCGAGCATCAACAATACAGGGTGGCAGGTCAAGTACTGACACTATGGCTTAGATTTACGAGGATAGAGGTGCATTATTTGACAAATAAATCATGGCCTTCAAATGAAGAGGAACACAACAGAATAATCAGTTGAGGACACGAGTACTGACTATGCTCGAGTGATTTGCTGCTGGAAAAACCTGTAAAAAAAAAAAAGAAGTAAAATAAATTTTGAAAAAAAAATGTTTGCTGGTTAATGGTGCATATTTTTGTCATGTCTGCTAGGTATGCCTTTATAGCTTAGCTAGTGACATGAATTCATTGAGGTAAGATTTTTTCCTACCACTGAACACCACTGTGTAGATTGTAATATCCCCAATTCGGATTAGTTTTGTACTTTGTGTTGAGTTTGTGAAGCTAAAAGTATTTAAAAATATAATAAAATCACATTGTACCAAAGCTGTAATGGAAATGAAAAAAAAAAAATTGAAAACAAAAGAGAATTACTGAATGGAAGGAATAATTTATATACACTATAGAGTTTTTTTATGGATATATACTGTATTGTAGTGCTTAATCACAATAAAGCTATTTGACCTCATGAAGGAAGGTCATGTTTCTACCACCTGCTTGGTCTCCTCTGTTTTTGAATGAATTTCCTTTAGTTTCTGCACTGTCCTTTTTCAGGTAAAGCTAATGTGGGAATGGTGATTAATGGGCTTAGAGGAGTTTGATGAGAAGGCAATGTAGCCATGTCTCAGCATGAGGTACCATAAAAGCTAAGACCACTTTGGAACTGTAGCATAGCCACCCAGGAAGTATTCAGTGAATGATGTACCAGTTCACCTTAAACTGAGTTTGCACTTTGCCAATCCCTAGGACCAGGAGTGTTGTAAACACAATTCATCATTTCTGCAAGCCTCTAACAAGTCACACCTCTTCAAGAGACCACATAGCAGTCATACATGAGAAGACAGTTGTCCCATGATATTCCATCCACTAGATGGAAGATCAATTAACACTGATGTAGCAACCCAGCAATCCTGCTACACAGAGATGCTCTACCCAGCTATGGTGCTCCAGCTGTAAGGCCATTTTGACATAAGATGACCCAAGAATCAGGTCTGTCATTTTCAAGTAAGTGGAGATAAACAATGTATTTGGGAGGTTGCTTTTAAAACAGTGGTTACCAGAAATTTTAGAACTTTTTTCAGTTCCTGCGGTGGTTTTTTGTTACTATGTCCATCTTCACTCAAATCCCAGCTTTTTCTGATAAATCGTTCTTGATAAATGCTGCATTTATGAAGCAAGAAGGATTTTGCGGCATTGATGAAGCAATAAAAAAGGAGCTTATTTTGCTTCAGTGATGACAACATTTGAGACAAAAGCCTAAGTAATTTTTCACTTATACTTCATTTTTATCAAGCTTGAGCACCTTTACAACAGTTGAAGTTGAGGACTTCAGAATTATGCATACACATTATGAAAAAAAAACAGAAGTTCCTTCTGTATGTAAAATCTGCATGTGACATAATATGATTTTAGGTACCCGGGATTACAGCAGCCTACACAGCCCTTGACCAATGTTAATCTGAATGTGAAACAGCTTTAATTTTACCTTTAGCATATGTGGCCTTTCCTCTGGTTTCCACTTCAGCTGTGGAGACAGGAACTGGAGTGGCTACAATCTGTATTTGAAAGAAACTTTTTTTTTTTCTATCCAGGCATCTTTCAGAGTTCAGTTCTTTTTTTACATATGTGTGTTAGAATGTGGAATCCAGTCCTGTGGGATCATTAGAAAGCCAAACACTGGATTTTATGTAGTGTAATCACGATTCATTTGCTGAGAGACAGTCAAGAGCCTGAGCAGTTAAGTAAACACAATTCACTCTTCAATTAGAGGTGAAATGCCTTGGGAGGGCCTGCTGATTGATTTTTTTTTTCTCTTTTTAAAATCAAGATACTGCATTTGAATTTTGCCTGTGACCCTGAACTCTCATTCCAGATTTCCTGCACTGTATGCTTTATTTCTTTTAAATATTTCATATCCAACAGAGGTTTCTATCCTAGCACAGCTATAATTACATGTAATTAATGCTGGGCTTGCTGCTGTGGCATCACTGACAGCTGAACAAATGGGTGTCCTTCCCTGTCAAGGCTCCACAGTCCAGCAGGAAGTACCTACCTGCAGGTGACCTTGTGCCCGACAGGTTGTGTGTTCCCAGGCTGAAGGAGAGAGGAGGCAGGAGCAATCTCTATGCACCCAGTGTCTGGAATGAAGAGACCCTTTGGTCATCACTATTTTTAAGTCCAATTTCTTCTCTGAAGCACTACTGTTACCTTATTAATCTTCCCTCCTGTCAGGGAACAAAGAATGAATTTCCTGGTAAAACAAATCTGCCCTCAGCATCATGGATCAATGGCAGGCCTGGCTGTAGATGCTCTCAGTAGAGATGGGGAAGGGAGTCAAAAAGGAAAGCCTAGGAATCTTGCTTCTGTAGACGGAATTTCATGTCCTTACGCTTCTTTAGGTTATGTCACTTTGACAAACAACATATCCCATGCCTGACAACGGCCATGCTTTCACATGATTTACCTATCTGCTAGCACAATGACCAACTGCTAGAAAACACCTTCTTAGCTGTGGAAGCAGGGATCCCACAGACTGATTTCTCTCAGCCTTGTGGCAGCAGCAGCTACCTGCACATTAATGTGCCTTCCTGATGATACAAGACTTGAGCTTTTTATAAAAAAGTTAGCAGTTTTGGTAGGTGGTCACAGCCACCCACCTCAAAATAGCCTGCATCCCCTGATTGTCTCACTCTCCAAAGAGTGCAAATCTCCTTGGGCATATGAGAAAACTGAATCTGTTCTTCCTCAGCTATGGAAAATGCCTTAATTATTACAGTATCATGTACATGGGGGAGCCATCTCACGTGCTGGTGCATTGTATTTGCTTTATACTGAAAGAATTTGTATTTGAAAACAAGTAATTTTTCTATATGAATTGAAGCAAAAAAAAATTCTCTCATTTTAATCATACTTATTTTCAAGACTATCCTATTTTTGTTCATTAGTAAAAATATTCTGAGCTGAATTGCTGCTATTAAAAGAGAGTTGTTTCAGCATTATCAGAAGGGGAGGGAATGAGGAGGTAAAAAGAAGTGATGTAAATACATATAACAAAAATGCATAGGTGGAGCTCAGTGTTTTTTTCCTCAGTCCTTTGAGATATCTGTAGGTAATCTTTATAAAAGGAGTGCTGTTGGATTCACATGGCCAGACTTAGCAACTCAGGAACTGGTCACCATGAGTTCATAGTCCAGCTTACAGTAGTGAAATTGTATACAGGACATGTGCCTCTCCTGTGGGGATGCTCTGTCTCTGTGGGCTTGTTTTTCTCTAGTCTTCTCTTGGAATTTGGCAGACTCAGAAAGCTGCTCTGTGGCAGCCCTGTTGTGGTGTTAGGGACTGTTTGTTGCATTTTCCATTTGCCTACTGCATACTTGCCTTGTTAATTGGATATTGCTTTCTCCTCCTTTTTTATATTCTGTAGGCTGGTGGAAAGTTCTGCCAAGGCTCCATACATATTTAATTTCCACTTTTTTTTTTTTTGTTTTTTTTCTAATTTGTATTGCACTGAGAAACCAAAGAGGCGTATCATGAATTAAGCTGACTCCATTAGATGACACTGATCAGCCTTTTGGATGGCTCTAATTCATTTGGGCTGTAATTTGCAGAGGCTAACAGAAGCCAGATGCTATTTGCTATTGTTTTGCCCTTTGTGCTGCTCAAAAAGTCAATGATTTCCTTCTAAAACTGTATTCCCTTTTGTTTCTGTCTAACTCTGTGTGGAAAGCTTCCTGTACTGAAGGAAGACTGCACAAATTATCCCACCAGCAAGGAATGGAAATGTGCAGGGGGATGTAGAGAAGCCAAAGAATCTTGATCTCTGCTCTCTTAACTGCTCTGTAGCATGAGAATCTGCCCTGACATGGCCACATAATGCTTCAATACAATTGCTTCCCTTGGTGTCTCTGAAATATGTGCAGGTCACTGTCCTTTCAGCCCCTGTGTTCACTAGTCTGTTGAGTGGTGGCCCATGTTGCCCCTTTGAGCCAACTGCAGAGAAACAAGTTTCCTCCCTTAAAGCTCGGTGGAGAGGCTCTGATGGAGGGTGATGCCCTGTCCAGGCTTGGGGTTTTGGCATGTTGTCCCTCAGAGCTCCCTTTGACTGGTAAGGGAGAGGGAGAATAGTCCTTGGTCTTCAAAACTGTCCCACTTGTGCCTAGCCCAGGGCCTGTGCTTCAGAAATGCTCATGGCTTCAACACCTGCTTGGCTCATCTTGTCTAAAACCACATTTGTGGTGTAGGGCATCACCATAATTTTGGGCAGTGGCCAGCTTAGGGCAAGCACTGAGGGAAGCTCAGACTGGTTCTTTAACAGCAAACTTACAAGCTCCAAGGATGTTGTAGCGAGGTGGGTGTCAATCTCTTTTCCAAGGCAACAATCTATAGGACAAGAGGAATTGGCCACAAATTGTACTAAAGTTTAGGTTGGCTAGTAGGAAAAATTTATTCACTAAAAGGATAGTCAGACATTAAAATCAGCTTCCCAGGGAACTGGGGGAATTAACATTCCTGGAAGTATTCAAAAGTCATATGGATCTGGCACTTAGGAAAAGAGTTTAGTGGTGAGTACGGTGCTGCTAGATTAATGGTTGGACTCAGTGATCTTAAAGGTCTTTTCCAGCCTTGATGATCCTATGATTCATATCTCATATAGAAATGCCTTGAGTGTTTTGGAGGAGAAGAAGCCTCACTGAATGCACATTGCCTGCACCTAACACAATATGGGTGATAGAGCAGTTTGGGGTATGCCTGCTCCCAAATCGGGGCAAAAGAAGATCATTTCCAGCTGGATTTCTGCCCCTGGTTTGCTTTAGGAATTGACTGTCTTCTCTGCTGGTTCCTTTCATTTTTAAGTGCCCCTTTGGGACAGTGGATGGATGGTTTAATATGTTATGCCACGGAGTGTTTCCGAAGACAGTGGGCCCTGCATTCAGTGAGGGACATGAGCTATTGATGTAGTCCTGTATGTTTTGCAGACCCTGGCTTACACACGCCTGAAAATTCAGCTTTCCAGTGCACATCAGAAGGGGGAATTGACCCCCAGGCTTCTGGCTCTTTTTACAGTATCTCATCACCTGTGGAAGGGGATGACTCCTCATTATCTCTCCTGGTGTAAGGAAAAGGGGACATAGGAGAAATTTTGCCTATTAAACCAACACTTTCCAAACAAAGGAGACATGAGAAGAGCTCTTTTTTTCCCCCACAGAATATTTAGACAATCTGCGGCATTCCTTGCAACAGGATGGTAGATGCCATTTCAGAGGTGAGTGGACATGGTCAGAAAAGAATGTTGTACTGAAAGCTGCTAAATATAGCCAGCCAGAGTTTAGTCCACAGAGGCAGAAAACAACCCAGAGAAATGTCACCATATCACTGCCCCTTCTATAAATCCTTTCTCCAGACACTGTCAGAGATGAGTATTGGACTGGGAATGAAGCTTTGGCCTGATGGATTATGAAGTTCCATAAAGCAATATTTGTTTAATAATAATAATAATAATAATAATAGTTGTTATCACTCGACAGAGTGTCCTGTGACTAAACTAAGGAGCAGAAAGAGTGGGTGAGGCTAATCTTGGGTTAATTTTCTTCAGTTTGTTTAGTGTTATATGACCCTGACTGCTTGAGTGACTACAACTGGCTTTACACAGTTGCTTGTTCTGCTATTCAGAGCAGGATGTATTTCTGCATCGAGAATTAAATAAAGTTTACAGGGGAAGTGCTTCAAGATCTTTTCCTCATCTTTCATTTCTTCTTTGTAGCATATACTTGTTCATTATTGTTGTAAAGGTTAATTATTCACAAGCAATGCTTTTGTGCTAAGAGTGCCTTGCTTCACTTGATAATAATTGATTTTTTTAGGTGGCTTTTGGTATATAATCTCTTATTTCATGTCAAAAGTTCTGGCTTTCCTGAGCATCAGGTGTAATTGCTATTAAGAATGAGTTTGACCATATTTTTTCATTGACTTAAGAGGGCTTAATTGATGTAGGAGTTGCAGGAAAAAAATGAAAGAGAAGAACTGTGATTAGCTTTCAAGCTGAAGAATAATAGGTGTTCAGGACAGACTTATGGGCAGCTTGTTGAAAAATGATATTAAATTCTTCCCTGGTTTTTATTTGCAGAGATCAGATGCAAAACTATGCTTAAGGAAGCACTATATTCCAGTTTATCCTTGTGTTGTTAAAAAATAGTTTTGGAAAATAGGTCAAAAAAATTTTGCCTTTTATGCTATGAGTACACTTTTACAAAAAACATTTATGAAATGGAAATGTAAGACCATGTATGGCATTTATATCCATTGAACTCTACTAAATATATCCCTAAAGAAATGTTTGAAAAAGATCCCCTCAAAGAGTATTGTGTATCTTCAGATAAAAAGCAGGTTTCACAGACCACAAGGCTACAGGGTTTTTTTAACTCTAAGGATAAATCATAAGGGTGTGAATCAAAACAGTGTGATTGGAAGAACAAGTGAATTGATAACAGACAAGAGTCTACTAGTTCCCATTAACTTTAATCTCACCAGGTTCCTATGCCAGGTGGAGCCCATAGGGAAAAAGGGATTCTATGCACTTATGTGCATGTGAGTAAAATTTTTTGTGATTAAGAAAAATAAATAGTTTGGATTTTTCTAAAGCCTTTCAATTGAAACAAGATTTTAAAAAAATTCTCATGAACTGAGCTCCTGTCTTCAAAGCTAAGTGTTAGTGATTCTTTGAGAACATGATTTAGACATGAGACACAATGGCAGGAGGTGAGTGGTTACAGTATAGTTCTTTGATATGTGACATCTGTGCAGATGCTGGCAGGAAAAAAATTATCTTATCTGGGAATCAAGGAGGAAACAAGTCGACACTGAGATCAAACCTTAATTGGAAAATCTGGACAAATTCTGCTATTGAGATAAAAACTTTTAAAATACATTAGAGAATATCTCCACAGGGGAAAAAAAATTACTTTCAACATCTCAATGCCTATTGTTAAGGCCAAGAGGTCAGACCTTAAAACAAAGTGCTGGATATTTCTAAGCTTCCTGTAAAAGTTTAGAGTAATTTGCACACACATTCTCAGCTAATCTCATTAACAGTAAGCAAAATGGAGGCCAGCAAGCATCCAGAATCTCCCTGGCCCGAATATCCAGTGAGGGTCAAGTCTTGGCTACACTTAAGCTTGAGGCCAGGTTTCTTTCATGGGAAGCAGGCAGAGCTGCATTTGCATGAAGCTCACATGTGGCACTTGAACCGAGCTCCTGTGTGTGTTAATGGCCACCTTTCATTTTGTTTCATCTCTGCAGATGAAACACCAAGACAGACAGCATGCTATAATTTAGAACTGCTTCAGGCATCCACACTCCTGCTTCCTACTGGGTGCATGAGTCTGTTGGACAACATACTCCCATGACTATGGGCTATACACAGCTTGATGCTTCTTTTATTGGCATGGATATCAGAAAACCACATGGCATGGGGCTTGCTGTCATCTTCCACAAGGCTGAAATTATCAAGATGTGTTTCAGAAACTACAAAGGGGTCCAAATTATATGGAAAACACTTGGGTAAATCTGGATGCATGGATAAATCTGGATCCTTCGTGCTGTCCCAGAGATAGAGAGGAGAATAAAAAAGACTGTTTTAAGTATTTCTTGAACATATTATATCTTCCCGGTCCGCTGGGACTTGGAGATTATATGTAGTCGGCGTGTGGTGGAAAGAGTTACTGCTGATGTGTGAATAAAGATGTTGCAGACATCAGAGCTGTCACACAGCAGTGGAATGAGCTCTGGACATGAAGCATTCATACAGCACAGAAAAAAAAATCATCTGAGTGTTGTTCTATTATTTATTCATGTGCTTCTATGCTCCCCTGGACTGGGACTGTATTTTTTAGAAAGCTGTCTTGCACTACAGCAGGTGTTTTATGGTTCAGGGCTAGAAGCATTGCCCCTCTTTGCTTAAGAAAAAGCCTGGTGTAGGATCAGTTTTTTGTTTGGTTGGTTTTTGGGTTCTTTTTTTGTTTGTTTGTTTGTCTATTTGTTTGGGGGTTTGATTTGGTTTTGTAGTGGAAAGGCAAATTTTCTGAACAGATGTAAGTATCTCTTTAGAAAAAAAGAAGTCTGTTAGTCAGAGTAACATTGTCCAAGTACAAGTAGGTAAAGGGAAGCTGCAATTTTTTAAAACCACTCATCCAATACAGGACCCTGCTAAGTATAACATTCTTCTCATGTATAGAGCATGGGCTTTTTATAAAAGAGGGGGTGGTGTTTAACTACAAAGTTACCACTGGTGTTTAAATGTACTTTTGTGCAAATAATAGGTCTTTATTGTTGTTGTTTTTTGAGAACTGATAATTTATTTTGCATTAAAAAGCATCAGAAATAGCTGACAGCAAACTGCAGTGGCAGGGCCATTTTACTTAGCTCTGTGTGATGAGCTCTTTGGATGCTGTAAGACAGGTACCACTGTCTAAAACAGAATTTTCACTGCATGGTTTTCTACCTTTTTTTTTTTTTTTTTTGGCCCAATTTAATTCTGGGTAAATAAATAAGCTCATACTGCTGGGAGCAGGGTATAGTCTCTGAAACATCTTACAAACTAAACAAATGGCTTGCAGATTCAGTAGGAGAGGTGTGATGGCAGCTGTTTTTAGGGAGCACATGAGGAGGTTCAGAGCAGATTAAAAAAGTTCTGCTGTGTGCTTCAGGAATATGAGCTGAGTTCCTGGAGCTTCACATGGTGAAGTCTCTGAAGCTGCTGGCCAAAATGAGGAGCCTGCACTTGTTATGGTTTGTGATGATGCATCAGCATCAGCATGAGAGACTTGTGACCTGATGCCAATGTGGCTTGCAAATGAAGTCATACCATGACTGCCTGTTCCCTGTGAGTGTTATGGACAGTCTGATAGTGATCTTTGAACAGCAGAAGCATGAAGAAGCCAGCTGTGGCCATACACAAGGTGCCAGGGAAGACATTTCTAACATCAGCAATATTTATAATATCAGTAAAAAGGGAGCTCTGGCACCCTTGAGATCCAGAGGGGAGATTAAAGAGATGCTAATAACCACTCTACAGGACTGGTTCTGTGGAAGAGGACTGATTTTTGAGCTCACAGAGAAACAAAGGCACAAAAGGCACCATTTGAGATTCTTAACCTCTACTAGCAACAAAGAATATTCATTTTTTCTGATGTGCTTTCATTTAAAAGAAGAGCTATTCTCAATTTTTCATGATAAAGATGTATCCTTTACAGAGATCTGTGAAGATGCAATATTCTAGGGTGGCATGAATTGCTCCACACAAGTTCCCATTCCTCTCTCTAAAGCAGCCAAGGTAATTAGTGCAGCTTGACATCCAACTTCTAGACATCAAGATGTGGGAAAACTGACATCCAGGGCACAGAAATCATTCCAAGTTCACCAACAGTAACTACTGGATTGCCAATGCCCTGTGATGACTGTTGTTAGAACACACACTTCCACCACCAACTGGAGCACAGCCAGTCTGAAATGAATCAGTGAAATATGTGTCATGGATAGTAGCTAGAGAAAAGGCCTGAAGGTATGGGATACTTTCTCACTGAAATAGTTATTTCTTCAGAAATAGTAACATCTTGAGCTGAGGGAAGACCAAGTGGAAGTGCTGAGATGTGATCTTTGCTGCTGGCAGATAATGGAGGAAGGGCTTTCCATTCAGCACTGTGTGTCTGTGAGTCCCATAAAACCAAGGGTCACAACTGCTCTGTCTCTCAGCTTATTATCCACTGTATTTCTTCATAACAGTCGTTTATCTGTGTCTGGCTTCTCAGCTGGTACATTTGAGATTGAAATGGTGGCTGTCAGCTTGTAAGAGAAACTGGGTCCTGCAGGAGTTAAAACCCTGACAGCAAGATCCACATTGTTGGTGGCTTTCAGATAACAATGAATATCATCTGCTGGCCCAACTGCCTCAACAGATGCACATTCCTGTCAGTCAGCTTTGACTCACATCCACATTTAGCTTGCAAATTGTGCCTAATGCCGATGGCCCCAGACATGCAGCTATGTGACCTTCTGGTCTCTTGTGTGGACCAAGCCATGCTGGTATCTGTGAAGCTGAGAGTCACGATAGAACAGGCATCCCGCTCAGTAATCTGCTGCCACACTTAATCCTGCATTTGTTTCTTGCTTACTTACAGCAGCCAAAGTGGCATTAAGAGTGCCCCGTGTCACTGGCACTGGAATCTGGAGCTGTGCTTCAGACAGCAGCAGTGCTGCCTCCTCCCAGCCAGCACTCAAAACTGCTGGGCAAAGTCCAGCACTGAGTGAGCAGATATGAGCAGTATAAATATTGCACATGCTCAGCTTTTGGGAGAGGCAGCGCGCTCCAGGGAATGGATGGCACACTTTGCCAGTGTTATTTTTCCAATCTCAGTCAGGGCAGATGCATGCTTCCCAAAAATGTGTGCTCTCCTGAAAACTGGAGAAGCATACTGATGTGTAGGTGGTGGGACAGGCCTGATAATCTCCTGCACAGACACGCTGCTGGTGTCCAGTCTTGCCTGTCTTTGCTCAAACATAATCTCAGTCCACCTTTCAGAGAACACTGACTTTATCTCCCTTCAGAAATATTAGACTGTGAGTTAGGGGACTGGGAGTTGTGATGGTACATGCTTGTGTTTTATGCACTGGGTGCTACTCTATGAGGTAGCCAAATTTTTTATCCTGTCATTTTCATCATGATTCTATAGAAAGAGGTAGGACAATATGAAAGTCCTTCTGAAAACCTAGCTAATTAAAACTGTGTTGTTTTCTCATTTTGTTATGTTTCTTCTACCACATAAGCTAGTGGCAAACACCAAAAGCAACATGGACAGCTGTAATTAATTAGCTAATTTAGTGGTGTACTTTAATGCTTGTTATTTATTCACTCATTTTAATTTGATTCTTCTGAGTGCTTTCACAGTAGTGTATTTTAAAATGCCATTCACCATTGCACATCAATTAGAAGAGAAGGGAGGATCTATTTTTTAAGCATTGCCACTGTCTCTGACCTTCTTGAATTTTGTATATTTTAGATTCACAATCTCCTAAGCTTTATCTATTTTTTTCTTTAAAACAGTCTTCAGAGCTACAAAATGCTCTTGGAAACAGAATGTGGTATGAGAGTATGGAAACAGTCAGTATGCTGAAAAATATATTTTCCCATAAAATAGGTTATCTTACCTGCTGTTGGCACTCTGGATAGCTTTTGGCTAAAATGCAGAAGATACCAAATGTGACTTTAACTAGCACATTTCTTTGAATGAACATTCCTGATTGAATGTGTGCTGTGGAGCAGCCCATGACAAAACACAGGTGGGCAGGAAAACTGCCATCTCAGGGACTAGATTTGCAAAGTCCTTACAATTCCCTGTTTCACCCAAGGTAGTACTAGTGCAAGCCAGAACCATAAACTTACACTAAAGTGTCACTGGTTTGCACTTCTACTGCCACCCATATGCACAGACTCAACCTTTTGTGCCTGCTGATATCTAAAAATAGCAGTAGCGGCAATGATATACAGGAAAATGAGGATAGTTTCAGATGTTCATAGTGTGTAGCTTCTCAACTGAAATATGCTTTTTCCTGTTCCTTTGCATTAAAAGTCAACATTTCCACCCTCTTTCAAGGGAAGTGCTGATCCTTTGGGAAACCCTCTCCAATAGTACCAAACTCTTGATAATAATTTTCCCCAATGTTTCCTTATATACTCCCTGTGTAAAGAGATTAGCCTCATCATTTCTTAGCAGATGGAGGTACTTGGGTGAAGGGGTTTGACCAAGATTGTGCAGAAATTTAGCATACAAGAAAAGAAAAAACAACCAGAAAACAGTAGGAGTGCAAGAGTTCAAGAGAAACACAAAGTTTTTCCCTGTTAAAGCTGATGTTAAAACTAGGAGACATCAGCATGGTAATGCTCAAGGCTGTAATGAATTCCTTATCCCCAGTGTTGCAAAGGAAGGTGCAGGATGAGTCCCAGAGGTAGGATTCATGCCTTGCTCATTCAGAGCAGCTTAACTTCAAAGGCAAGGAGTAAAACTTCTGTGGTTCCACCCCTGCCTTCTCCTACTGTTCTTTCTCGCTCAATTCATTTTTTTCTCCTAAGAGGTGGATAACAAGTGGTTGATATATTGGCAACAGAAGAAATCCAATGAGGGCAGATTATAGAATTATAGAATCTTACTTTTCAAGGTGTCAGAGGCTTTATATATATATATATTCTTTTGGTTATCACTGAAATAAAGTTGTCCAAAGTTGGTAGTGTAGAGGGCCTGAGAGAGCTGGCAAATCTCAAAAAGAAATTGATAGATCTGATTTTTTTAAACTACCACAGCTCTAGTGAAACAAATCAAATACAGCTTTAAAACTTCCCTGCTTGAACTTCTCCTCTTCCCCTTCCCTCTCCCTGGGGTTTCTGTTTTAGAGCTCTTGAACTGATTTGTTGAGACAGATCAAAGTATAAAGTATTTCTCAGCTGGTCTTATTTCTCTCACTGGATTGTAGTGGCAGGAGA
>WEIU01010288.1:277613-292103 GCA_013389925.1 Aegithalos caudatus
TACCTCAACAGCCTGTCAGCCTTTTCCAGCTGCTGACTGGATTTAGTAAGGAACCAGAAATTACTGGCTAGGGATATGATTTCTGGGTGGTTTCTGAACACAGATGTGGCTCCTTAATTTTTCTGAGAGCACATTGTATATAAATCATGTAGTGCAGAGCTGTTGCCAGTTTGAGAGCAGCTCAGAACAGGTAGGTTAGGAGGCTTCTTCTTTCTACAGACCATATATATGAGTTGTCTTTTCACAAGCTTGTCAGTCAAGGGGCAGGACAAGCTTTCAGCCTTTTTCTCTCTGCTCATTGTTTTTATTTCTCCCAGCACTCCCTCTTTACTTGCTCCCAGCANCTGGGAGAGTGCTCCTATGAAACCAACTTCATTACAGCTGGTAAGAAAAATAAGATTCTGCTGAAGCTATAGTTCAGTCTCACCATCACAGAAATAAATTATTTTAGAATGAATAAATAAAGTCATACTGCATCTCATTAGAGTATAAGGTTGAGTAGTAACATGATGTTAAATACATCTGAAATGTACTGCTTCTGTCTGGCATTGTGAAGACTTTGAGGCACATCTTGGGTTTGTCCAATTTTAGCATGTTTGCCCTATGCTTGATCAGTATCCTCTTCAACAGTGCTTCAGTGAGCAGGGAGGGTGGGGGGGGGTTATGTACCTCAACAGCCTGTCAGCCTTTTCCAGCTGCTGACTGGATTTAGTAAGGAACCAGAAATTACTGGCTAGGGATATGATTTCTGGGTGGTTTCTGAACACAGATGTGGCTCCTTAATTTTTCTGAGAGCACATTGTATATAAATCATGTAGTGCAGAGCTGTTGCCAGTTTGAGAGCAGCTCAGAACAGGTAGGTTAGGAGGCTTCTTCTTTCTACAGACCATATATATGAGTTGTCTTTTCACAAGCTTGTCAGTCAAGGGGCAGGACAAGCTTTCAGCCTTTTTCTCTCTGCTCATTGTTTTTATTTCTCCCAGCACTCCCTCTTTACTTGCTCCCAGCATTATTCCTTAGCAGTCCCAAAATCAGAAAAAAGCCTCATCCTTTTGGCCCAGATCAATGCCATAGTTTGCTCACAGCTATGCAGATTTTTTGAGTAAGGCAAGAGAGAATGGTGGCTCGATTCTGTGGCAGATCTGGTTGTGAAATCATTCCTCAGAAGGATTTTAATCTTAGAAAGAAAGGGAAAGAGGAGAAAAAAGAGAAAATAAATCAACCACCTAAGGCTTTGGTTCAGTGGCAGGAATAGGAGCTTATTTCAGGTCTCCTGACTTCCATAAAATCACAGGAATTCTGAATTCAAGAAATTCTGAAATACAATTGAGGTGCACAATGGTAAGCTGAGAAACGACATGTAGAAAGCAGAATGGATGTGCCTTTCACTGGAAAGAGGCTCTCTTCCTGAAGGTTTGTGTTTATGTTTCTGCTTATATGCAGCAAAGTCGATGTTCCGGGCTATTTTGCCTTCCTTCCCCTTCACATGAGACAAAAGAGAGGCAGAGAAAGAGATGTCCCTGTAGGGAAGTGTAACTATATTACATGTCAGCTGGCAATAATTTTTAGATCAGCAGGACTGGTATTTTGGACAGATATGGCTGGAGCACAGGACCACATCCTGGGCAGTGAGGTAAGAGGTACTAGGAGCTAATTCAGCCTAGGTGGGCATGTGGCTCCATTTAAAACCAGTGGTCCATCTACAAAAACGTTAAACACTGCTCAGGCTCTGCAGCAATTTCACTTGCAGAGTAAAGCAAGATGTGGGATGGAAGTGAGGTCAGATCCAGAGTTTGCTTGCTAAAGGAAAAGGTTGAGTGTGGACAAGAGACAGTGTAGTGCTAAGACATATTTCCAAAGCAGTACTTGCTGCCCCTTGTATGGCTGCTGAGGAATAGGATAAGAAGAGATGGTGGATCCAAGTCCATGGCTCCTTAACTTTTTCTCTGTATGCCCTAATGTTCATCTCAGCAGCAGCCACTGCCTGGGTTCCTAGGTTTGCAGTGTAGAAAAAGCAGACAGTCACTTAAATGGATTGAAAACGAAACATGGCTTCTTGCTTTACCTGTACTGTGTGTGGTGATTTTCATAGGTGTACCATAAATTGGGCAATTTTTGGCCAGGTTCTCACAAACATAGCTAAAAAAGTCTGTGTTTTCTGCCCCTGGATGTAGTGCACTCCACTCTGGAAAGAAAAGACCAACAAGGATTGACACAAATGTAGACTCCTCAGGAAGGAATAAAAAATCTCCGGTTCCCTCCCCGCCCTTGTTTGCATCAGACCTACTGTGAAATTAAATTTCCTCAACAAGGCAAGATTTGAAGAACATAAAGCACATAAGTCTCCTGGGGAGGTTGTATTTGAGATTTGTGTTCTCGGTTTGCTGTAGTTTAACAGCATGAGAGTGGGCTTATTGGGATTTCCTGTATGCTAACGTAAGTCTTTGATAGCTCATTCATCTTACCTTTCCATGGTGCTCCCACCTGGACACACATGTTGAGTGTCTCTGTGGGGCCTGGGACCAAAGTCAGTGTCCTTGTGGGACATTTTAAGTGGGTGGAATAGCTAAGCATCATGATGTATTAGTGTTTTCTTGTGTAAAAACTAACCTAAGCATGAAAACAGAGGAAATACAGCCCAAAAGGGACCTTCCACATCAAGGAACCGTGTCCAAAGCACTGTCTCAGCCTGTTACTTTCATTCATGGATGACCGTAAAACTATATAGAAATATTGGCCCCCTGTCCCTGTGGGCATGGTTTGGAGTCATGCCCATCAGGGGCTTTGAGACCCCCTCTTCTCCAAATATCCAGCAATATTTTCTGAGGTGACTCTAACCTAGAGAGATTTGGGCTGGTATTATACTCACATGGTGGGGCCCCTGTAGCAAGAGGGATTGATCCAGATTTATTTTTCTGTTTCAGAACTGGTGTTTCAGTTACTTAGAGGACACCATTTTATGTAACTGAGCTGACTAGTTTGAGGCTTGAAAAAAGGTCAGGAACCTGTACATATTTCATGTGGTTTTGTTTGTCCAAACCCACTTTTTTTGATCTTTCCACAAGTCATGACCCCTTTTCCAAGCAGAAAGCTGAAATCTATGCAGCTCCCTGTTGCTTTCTGAATGGTTTCTGCTCCACAAACATTTCTACAGGGTTCTAAGGAAAGGAACAAAGATTTAGCTGGCAGCAAATGTGTCAGTGTGCCTACACACTGTCATCCAGTCTTACAGGAATGCTCCAAAATATGAAAGATATAGGCAAACATCTTATTCTATTGTCATGCTTTTGGTCATTAACTAATGATGTACCTCAAGATAAACCCTAATAAATAAGAAAAAGTCTGTATTCCACAAACATCCTTAAGAGTTTTGCTATTAATTCTGGGGGGCTAGGGCATGACACTCTCTAAGTCTTGGCTTTGTTAAAAAACAGCTGTGAATTACTTATTGTCATTGGTGGTGGTGCTGGGTCAGCTGAGTATAATTGATCTTCCTGGTAGCCTATATTCTTTCCTTGGGAAGGAAAAAAAAAAAAACAACAGTGGGNTGAGAAGTGGTGATGGTTTTGGATTGTTTTCTATGTTGGGAAACAGGGATATGCATTTCCTAGTGCAGTGAAGAGGGGAAATGCATAAATCAATTAATGAATATTGTGAAATGCTTTGAAGGGTGTAACACGTGTGCTGAGGAAACCAAAGTGTAAGTAGTAGTGGTACAAAGTTCCTGCATATTGCAGAGCTCCTCTATGCACCTCCCTAAAGTTGTGCCCTTGCCTTTTTCTACTAGGTCCCCAATCTTCCTATTACACTTTTATGATACCTCAATACAGAGGTTCTAACCCTACTGCTGTGTAGCCTGGTTCTCAGATCAGCCCCTTTCCTAAGGCCTTGAGCTGTATCAAACTGAAGTTCTTGCCTCATACATACCCTATGTGCTTTCTCTTGTTTATATTGCCTCAGTCTAGCTGCTTGGCAGAAGAACTCACTGCAGAAGGTTGATGATATCTGCACAGAGGGTAAATACACCACAGCTTTGAGGGACTTGGCAACACAAAAAAATTATTAATATTACTTTCACATTGTTGCTTCAACAAGATCACTTAATGCAATGTTAGCTTAGGGAAGTGTTGCTTCCCTTAAGAGCAGCATGGGAAAGCAGCAATACTTTAATGACTTTAATGTGGGAAAGCTCTGCTTGTTGTAGTTTCACCCTGTTCCTCAAGATGGTTTAGTGAATGCCAAACTGGCTGCATGTCACTTGTCCAACCTGCCCATGACTGTCTGATAGAACGTTGGAAAGATTATCTGGGTCAAATTAACCTTGTGGGTTTGTTTTCTATCATGTGTTTCTATCATTTCTATTTCACATGTTGTCCATGACAAAAGAGTTTTCTTCCCCTTGAAAGTAGGATGTTCTTCATCAAGCAGCACCCCACTTCTGTTACTAATAAAGCCTTCACAGTAATTATGCTCTTTGGCATATCAAGTGTCATCCTGTCACCTATGCCCTGCTAGCTCAGGCCTTTACTTTTGGAAAATCTCAACTTTTTCTGATGGGCATAAGCTTCTGTAGTGAAGCCAGAGATGACATCTCACCCAGGAACAGCAGAAATAATTTTGCTTGAGATAGCTGGCTGCTTCCTGTGTGCATCAGAATTCATGAAACATTACAAAGTTGAGACTGCAAATCTATATTCACTTATTTCTTGCACATGTACTGTTGTGGCAAGGGATGGCATGTTCTGCTGCTGTGTATCTATGGATTGATTATGCCAGTCCTGCATGTTTCACAATGTCTACAGGCAAGTACCAGTAAAAGGTATCAAGTACCCATAAATAGGAGGTATTTTGGCAACATTTTTACTAATATTGACTTTTCTTTCTAATATTGCAATTAGTAATTTCTTTACACGGCAGAAAATTCTATAGCTCTATAATGTAGTGGAAGATTGATGGTAAACAGCTTCCAGTCTAAGAATAATTTTTGGAGGTTTCTTCCTTGGTTTATTTGTGGTGTAGTCCAGAAAGATTTTTTTTTTTTTTTTTAATCATATATCATATTCATTGAAATTCTGAGGTTCTTTGCCACATGCTTCCCTCGATGGTCCCAATTTGTAGGCAAAATTCTGGAAGAAAAATTTGATAGTGCATTGCCAAATGCATTGTCTTTGGCTTGAAAAGTCCTCTGAGCCTTAGATCCTGAGGTGCCTGAAGAGCATTGTGGGGAAAAAGCAGGATATATTTTCCCTATCTTAGGCTCTTCCCCAAATATTTCTTTTTGGGCTCAGTCAGAGAGAGAACTAAGTGCTGGACTGACTTTGTTCTGATTCACTACAGCCTATTTTCTCCTTTGGTCTCTGCAGATTACTGTTTAACTGTCAGTAAGATCTTTGTTCTAGGTGTGATAATATGATATGATTCTTGATATGTTCCTATTTTTGATAAAGTATAATTTTGAGACTTTATTAATGTTATCTCCTTTGTCTGTAGGACACCTAGTAAAAAGATATGAAACCTCATTTCTAACTAGGTCCTTTCAAAAGTGTTTATTTACAAGTTCATGAATTTGAAAATTATGCTCCCCATAATACAGGTATTTAGTTTAGATAAAATAACCGTAGGGGTGGTTAATAACTTTACACATCCAGACCGATTAAGGCAGCAGCTGATAAAACAGGACTTATTTCAGACCTCACTGTATTTTTGCCCTGGGTAGCAAGCAAAAGTAATTTAGTTTAAATTCATATAGCTTTTTTTTTTTTTTTTTTTAACTTCACTCCTAGCCCTTATGTTCTAACCAAATCAATAAGAGAGAATCACTAAACAAGATCCTGTTAAAACAGTGACCTTGCACTTCAGTGCTATCCATATGGGTTTAATAAATCAAGCAATTGTTTCTCTGAGGTGTTTTGACCCTGTGCTTGCAAGAGGCAGGGGGAGTACATACCAGGAGCAATCTGAAGTTACCTTTATACAAGTTTATACTGGATGGAACTAATATGTAGGATCTTTTTCATTTTTTGGACTTCTTTTAAAGAACTCAGCCTGCCATAAACTACTTCCTAAAGTAATATATAACTTCAGCTTTGCAAAGGCCTCAAGTAAAAGATATGTAGATGTGGCACTTAGGGATGTGGTGTGGTGGTGGACTTGGCAGTGTTAGGTTAATGGTTGAACATGATGAACTCTAAAGGCATTTTCCAACTGAAATAATTTTTTGAAGTATATCCAGCCAGAAATTTGCCAACAAACTGTTCTCTCATTCCAAAATGCCAATTAATCAGAGGTTGAACTAAGCCGCAGTTTGAGCTGGAGTAATAACCCCCCACAAAAATACTACAAAACAAATACTACAAACAAATCCTTCCAAAGCCTCAACAGAACCCTGTGAAAACAGGAGTAAGGAACATATTTAGAATTTTGTCTTCAGATATATGTGGACTGAAACATTTATATTGTGGTTTATGACTGAGGAAGTTGAAATCTCATTGTTGTACTTAGCTGTCTTGAACTGAACAGTTTGGTCTGGACCTTTCATGATGAGGTGGTTGGGGTTTTTTGGTTGTTACTAATTTTATTACTTTTATGATTGTACTTCTGGTGTGGACCTCTTTTGGGGTGGGTTTTGTTTTTGGTTTTTGTTTTTTTTAAATTAAATCAAAGTGGGTTTGTGAAGGTGAGACAAAATATAGATCCTGGAGTTCCTTGAGTAAAGGAGACCTGTATTTCTGCCTAGGTGAGAAGAAGAGCTATCTAAGACATCAAAGAGAGGATGTCACCAAAATGAAGGGCATTCTGCTGGCTCTTCTATAGTAATAAGGCTTTTTTGTGCAAGCAAAGCAGTAAAGGTGAAGTAGGGACAGCTATAGTTTACATAAGTGGGAAGAAAGTAGAAAATATGGAGTTTGTAGCTGTCCAGGACATGATTGTCTTATTCTTTCTTATTCAGGAAATCTGTATCTGGGTGACACAGTTCAAGGACAAATGCTTCTGGTTCTGGTGATTTTTAGAAAAGTAGATTCACTTTTGATGTTTTTCTTTCACAAGACTTTCCCAGGGTTATCCTGGTTGTACCTTTGCATGCCTGCTGAGAACTGGAGCTCCTTGTCACACATCTGACCTGTAAGTGTTGTATTCTGTGAATCATCCATGTTATGACCTTAGGTATTCTATACAGTAATCATAAGGCAGAAAATTTTAGTCTATTTCTTATCCAACTATCTGCCTTATAGAAAATGAGTGTGCCTTTAATTGGGCATGAAGTATTTTAAATTGGGCCATCAACCAGACTGCATCTGTTGTTCTCTCTATTATTATTCATTACACATCACAGACAGCGATGTTGTGTTTTCATTAATTTTTCTATTAACTTTTCCCCATCAATGTGATTAAAGATTCATTATTCTGAAGCACAGTAAAACAACCTGCCACCACCTCCCAAACCTGAGATCAAATCAAAGCCATCCTGCATATGACATTAGACAAAAACTGATTCAGCCTTATAAAAATGGGTTCATATCTCTGAGAACAGATATGTTAGCAAAGGATTAGCTGTTCAAATGGTCAAGTCAAACAAGGTGTAATCAGGGCTAACTTTACAGCTCCTCCTCATTTCACTTCTCCCATCTTTGATTTCACAATCCTTTAGATGGGAGTTTAACTTAGTACCAATTATCTGGTACCAATTATCTATGTATTTAATTTGGCCATGTAATTGGCAGACATTTCCAACTTAGCTAGGTTTTGGGTTTTTTTTTTGGTTGNGAAGGATCTTTATGCCCTCTTGTTACGATTTTTAAGAAATACGTGAGCTCTCCTGCCTCCTCTCTTCTTCTGACTGTTATAAGCAATATTACCTTTAAGTCTGAAAAATACCCTTTCTAGAAGCTTAAAAAATACTCTATAAAGAATTGGAAAATGATAGAAATAGAAGTTAGATTGTCCTTAGATGTGGTGCATTCATGTGGACTAGAAAATGTAAAGTTTAGAAACCCATTGATGACTGTAGTTCCATCACTGTTATTGTGTTAATTAAAAAAATGCAGACATCAGTGTTTCCACAATAGAAGCTCTTCTGCCCCCATCCTGATGAACTGCTAGTGGACACCTTCAGGATGTCCACATTTTGGAAAAGCACATAAAACCTGTTGATTAAATGGCTTGTTTTAACCTGTATGGAACATGGTCTGTGTGTGTATATGGATTGTCCTTCATTTCAAAACTCATGAGAGTACAGTGCTTCTTACTGTTCTCTTCTCCTGGGAAGCAGGTGAGAAATAAAGCCATAAATTTAAGGCATTAATATGAAATGGAAATATGGTGGGGAGAAGAAAACTTTTGTTTGGGCTGTGGCTGTGTAAGAAAGCCAAAAGGATGAAGCTATCCCAAGGTTGAATTGAATTAGGGAATCAGTCAATCTAGGTGTTGTGTAGCACCTGTGCTCCAGGTTAGAGCTTTACTCCACCCAAATACTTTGCACGTGTGTAGTGGTAACTGACTTGCTTTCAAGAAAACAAAATCTAGCCAGATCTTAATGCATATGTTCTTCTCTTAGAGCTCCCTGCCTTTGCCAAGTCATCTTCAGAAGCCAGGATTTTCAAAAGGTCCTCAATTCAAACGAGTTGCTTAAAGGACTCTAATGATAAACTGCTCCTATCAATAATGGCCAGGGTAATAACATTGTCCCATACCAATTTTCAGACATCTCAGTGCACAAACTGCTCAGCAACTGCTCAGTGAAATAGCCATGGCATGTTCTTGATGCCTATGACATGTGTGAAGGGTGACTTTAGCCTTTGTATGAATGACCCCTCCTGGGAACAGGGACCTCCCTCCAAGTCCTGTGATTGGCACCAGCTCTTCTGTAACAACATATTAATGGAGTGACATCATTGTTCTAGAGAAGAACAAATTTAATTTACTGTAAGGCAAAACTGACAAAAATTAGGTCTGCAAGCAAAGACCAATGAGAAAAAGGCAGGCTTGATATCAAAATTGTTCTGAAAGTTATCTTTAGTTTTGCCCATCTCTCTGGTTGGGATCCATGTTACTTGAAAAACTTCAGATATCGTTTTAGATAATGTTTTCAATGACCGTGTTTGGGAAGAAGCCTCTGCTGTCTTCTCCTTGGAGAGGCCTTCAGCTTTCAGAGTTTGTAATTCATGAAGGCAATATTTAATTAAGGCATCAAGAGGAAGGAAGTGAGGAAGAGTCTTGTTTCTTGTACTTTTTTGTCCCCAGGTGTATTTCTTGTCCCGGCTTAATTTTGAAAGAAGAAAAAAAAAGTGCTATAGTCCTCCAGACATGGCTGTATAGGGCCATCTTCTGGTCAGGCAATAAATAAAACTCTTTACTGAGTGTTAATGCAGCCCAGTGACTGGCTTGGCAGTAAACACTGTTTTATACAGATAAATAAATGAGACTTGTGCAGGGTCCATGTTTCTCTCTTAAGATGAGATACCATAGTAGTCCACAGGTTTGCGGTGACACATTCTGCATGGGAAAATTCTTTAGGGGTATCTTAGGTCATATTAATATAATACTTCAAGTGAGCTCCAGGGTTCCATTGTTATACATGAATTTTTAATTTCAATTTTTTGACACAAGCATGAAATGCATGTACTGGAAGTACTCAACTGAAATTTATTCAATCTTCTTGAGACAGTCAAACACAGTAGACCTGGAGGAAAGACAAACCTAAGGGAATGGCCTAAAATTGTGTCAGGAGACATTTAGGTTGGATATTTTAAAAAGTTTCTTCACCCAGAGGGTGGTGGGGCACTGGAACAGGCTCTCCAGGGAAGTGGTCACAGCACCAGCCTGACAGAGTTCAAGAAGCATTTGGAAAATATTCTTGGGTGCATGGTGTGATTCTTGGGGCTGTCCTGTGAAGGGTGAGGGATTGGACTTTAATGATCTTTGTGGGTCCTTTCCAACTCAGCATATTCTGTGATTATGTGATAGTTTTATCTTAATTTACTGTGCTGCTAATGATGAAGGAGGAGAATTGCCTGGAAATTTCTCAATTTCATCATAATTGGGTACTGGAGAAAAGGCTATGTGCAGTAGCTCTGGTCAAGTGGAAATGGCAGAGAAGTTGATTTTTATATATATACACACACACACATATCTTTAAGGTTTTACTTGATCTGATGCCTGTGATTACATTTGGCACACAAGTAGTACACTTTAAAGTGATATACTTTTTAACTGGAAAGAATTACAATTTAAGACAGAACTGAATAGCTGAGATGCAAGCAAAATTGTTTACAACTCTAAGAAAACATCTAGCACTTGGATGATGAAAAGTTAAACCATAAATTATAGGAGTAAATATTGCAGTCAAGAGAGGTATTGTTTCCCCTGGAGGCAAGCCAGTAGGAGTTATCTGTATGGCTCTTCAGAGATGATATCTTTTTATTCTCTTTTTTCTTTGTGAGGAAAATGCGCTGCCTGTGAATGCCATATCCATCCTGTGAATGCCATATTCAGTGACCCTTTTAATGTGACTAATTGCCAGAAATTCTGTGCCCCCTAAACCCTGACTGTACCATTTGTGTCTCATGCTTACTCTAACTATGCAAGTGCTATGTGGTACAAGATGATACACAGTGATGCAGGGAAGGAGCCCACCTCCTGGAACAAGGAAACAGGGAGGGCAAAACAGTCAGCTGCAAGATGTGCACTAATGAGGGGTGTGGTGGACGGCAAAGCCTGGAACTCCACACTGGCTAGGAATGGTGCTGTCTTCAAGTTAAAGGGGTTTGAATCCAGTATCCAACTGGTATGTATGATTTTACTTGTATTTATTGTTTTTTGATGTGGACCTATGTAGGTCTGATTTTCTGAGTCTGTGGAGTTTTCTGCCAGTAGTAACCGATTTCTTCTTCCCTTGAGAGAATCCATTCCTCTCTTAAGGACAAGTGAATGTAAATAAGTCTTTATCTCTTCATAACACAGCTAGGTTTCTCATACAACCCTCTCACAGTTGTTGTTTCTATCATTTAACCAATGAAGAGAAGTGTTGTCTTTACTGACCAATTATACAGTTCCTTAGTGCAACATGTTATAAAATGGCTGTGCAAAATTGTTAATAAAGCCTTCCTGATCTTTCTTCTAACTGGAGTCGAGCTCTTAATTTCGTGTCCAACAATGACAGACCTACACGTGTAAAAAAAATGTTGGTGCCTGACTTATTGCAGTGTTTTAACAGACAGTAAAAGGCGGCCTGGAAAATGCTGCATCTTTCATTACCTCCTCTGTGCTTATCTGCTTATCTGCCTCTCTTCTTAGTGCTTTAGCAATCCAGTACTCAAACAATTCTGTAACTTCTAAGTGCATCATAAATTACCTATTTTACAGCTTATAAAGAGAAACACAGAAGGACTCATGAATTCACAAGGATTATTTTTTGTATTTTCATCAATAGAAAGCAAATTGATGAAACAGTTTATCCAACTCATTAAATGAACTGACCCCTGAAGGTTAATGTAGAGTGTCGGAGAGTGCCCAAGTGATTAAGCCAGAGCAGTATCAGAATGACTATGGCATGTGCAACAATTTATTGTCTCTGTGCAAAGAGGGCTATGGGGTGGGATTCAGTGGATTGACTACAATGTGTTTTTACCCCACTTCCTGAACAGCAGATCAGCTTGTTCCCAAAAATATACCCCCAGAGGTAGTAAACAGCTTGTCCTATGTACTGTCCAACAAGCCATAGGTCTGAAACCCGATGCATCATTTGTTGAAAATGGAGAAAAAAAGCACACCACATGTAAAATCATGGAATCATAGAACGGTTTGGGTTGGAAGGGATTTAGAGATCATCTAGTTCCAGTGCTCTTTCCAATGAACCGGGTTGCTCAAAGCCTCATCCAGCCTGGCCTCTTCCAGGGATGGGGCATTCAAAATTCTCTGGACAGCCTCTTCCAGTGCCTTACCCACCCTTGCAGTAAAGAATTTCTTCATAATGTTTAACCTAATCCTACTATCAGTTTGAAACCATTCCCGCTTGTCCTGGCACTACCTGCTATAGTAAGAAGTCTCTCTCCCTTTCTTGTAGGCTCACTTCAGGATTCTGGAAAGTTGCAATTAGGTCATCCCAAAATAATAGTGATAATAACTGTTAACTACATATAGTAAACAGGTGAATGGCAGCATACAATGTGTGTTTCTCCTCCCAAATATCAGTTATACAGTGGTGCAATTTTACTATATGCCGAAACTTAACTGTTTTATCTTAATAAGTGACAGGATATTTATTTTACCACATGCCCAACAAAACAACTTCCTAAGCAGCAGACATAACATGAGGTTGTCTGACTTATCTGACATGAGAAAAGAATAATCATCTCCCCATTCACCTAGGATCTCTCTTGGTAGAGATGTCCACTACTCAGTTATTATTCTAGCTGTGCTATCTCTAAAAATAATACTGGATCTTCCATTTATCAGAAAGAAAGAGCTAAAGAAAGTGTTAATGGTTCAGCTGCAGAACCTGCTTAAAGTGTTGCTGCCTCAATTCAGTTTACAGAAAGCAGGGGGTGGTGTGGGAGCAGGAAGGATGGGATGTCTCCATCTGTTTGAAGAATTTCTGCCATTAGGCATATACCTGAGGTCTGAAGATAAACTTTTTAAAGTACACTTCATGTTGATCTCTATTTCACTTAGGCTGATGTTCAATGTTGACAACAAGCTGTTCTCTAGTAGCTCTTGTTATTTTCCCAGACAGCACCCTTAGGACTGCATAAATGGCAGCCACAGGAAAAAAATATTGAGAACATCATTATTCTCTAAGTGAGTTTCTATTGTTGTTACAGAACTTGGAGAGTCAGGAGCACTGAGACTCATAAAAGTGTCTTTGATTATTAGTTCTTATGATTTCATCTTTTTTTTCTTCCCTGTGTTGAAAACGAGCTGGGATCCTGAATGAAACATGCATTTAAGATGATGGTGTTTCCTGGAATTTATGGAACATACACTCAGCATGATGAATTGTTATAATATGTTTATCTTGAGTTTTCATAATATAAAAATATTATTTCACACTTACATAAAAAAAATTAGACGTAGTTTAGAATTAAATCTAATGACTAAAAAAAGAGGAAATCTTACAAGACAGAGTAAGGATAAATGTTGAAGAAAGGCTCCCTTTTTTTCCTCAAAACCACTGAAAAATCATGGCACTCTACTTTTTTTTTTCGCTCACAGGAATGCTAATGTATTTCTAAACCTTTGTGCAAAATCCAAATGCAAGGAGAACTTGCTAATTCATCTGCCTGCTTATCTTTCTAAGTGTCACAGCTATAGTTTAAACTAGCTTGTGATGATGCACACATTGGCCAGTATTACTGATGGGATCAGCATAACTGCCTTGAGAATTAAATTTTCTGCTTGTGAAGGGTTTAGGTAAGGGTGATAATCCTGAGCAAGCTACCAAATCTCTTCCTGATGACAGAAAGTTGGGTTGTGTTTTTTTGATTTCGGTTGGTGTTTTTTTGTTTGTTTGGGGTTTTTTGTTTGTTTGGGGTTTTGTTTGTTTTTGTTTGTTTATTTGTTTGTTTTGTTTTGGGGGGAGGTGTTGGTTTTTTTGTTTTGTTTTAAATTTATCTGCCTGGACATGGGGTGAGTTCTAAGGAAAGGAGCTGCCCTTTATGACAAGAGACTTTCATTCCTCTTGGGCACCTCACACTGTCTATAAACACCTCAAGATACCAGATGACATCTGGGCTCTAACTAAACATTTGGTGTGTACAGCCTGAGTTATAACTGCGCTGCAGCTCTCTGTACATGCACTGCTGGTGACCAGGAAATGTGAGGTAATTTGCTATTGCCTACCTTGCAAAGGAAGAGTGTATAGTTGACCTGTATCACCTCACTTCTCCTGTGAGCTAATAGCACATATAGCTTATCAGATCTTGGTAAGAGAAAGGTTTTCCCCTTCTTAAGAATATCTAGGCCCTTTTTAATGCAGACCAGGAAAAAGGTGTCTTGAGATTTTCCTTGTTCTCACAGGTCTTAGAGTACCTTATTATCTGATCAGGTTTTTTCCATGTTCATTGATGTCATACTTAGGGATGTAGTTAAATAATTATACAAATTCTTCCTGGGGAAAATTTAGAGACTTTCCAGGTTTGACAGAGGCTCTTAGGGTCTTTCTCCACAAGGAATTTCAGGCAGGCAAATCTTTTGCTCCATGTTATGTCCATATGAAATGCAGCTCTGTGTGTGCTGCTGTCCCTCTCACTGGAAGTTGAATCCAAAACCAGCTAGATCCAGAGCATGCTATTGCAGCCCAGCCATAGCAACTGCCAGCTCATTTCTGTCATATGGACAAGTGACTGGACTGACAGTGTGAAGCCTCTATTACTGGGTTATAACCAATCTGATACTTCACTGGTCTCAATCTCTTCTTGCTCATTAAATTTCTTCAGAAGAAGTGTTGGCTTATCTGCCTAATTATTTCCAGCCTCATTTTCCCAGGCTTTGTCA
>WEIU01010288.1:292124-325688 GCA_013389925.1 Aegithalos caudatus
TTAAAATATTGTCATTGGCATTAAATAAAAATATTGTCATTAAATTATTCAGGCTTTGTCATTAAAATTCTGTCTGTTACTGGGAAAAAGTCCTGAGGACAAATCTCTTCAGGACTTGCTTATGCAATGGAAAGCAGTTCAGAAACTGTTGCCCTTGTACCAAAAGGGATGGATTTGAAACCAAAACTGGCACAAGAACACCCTAACAGTTATTTATCTAGGGTACAGAAATAGTCTGCTGTGCTTCTGAGATGCATATGGTTGTCTCCAAAGCAGCCATCAGGCTTTAGAGGGGGTCTGGAGAGCTTTTGTGACACATCATGGATGTATCTGTGAAGGTTATTCCAAAACCCAATCAGAGGAACAAATTGCTAGACAAATATTGAACCTGAAGAAATACGATCACTGAAATTTGGGGCCGTACCAGAAGTTATTTCCCTATCAGTTTGGTGTAAAGTTGTAAAACTCAGTTAGTATCTGTCACCATAGATTGCTGAACTGGCTCTTTTCCTTTAGGATGACTGCACAAAGGGTACTGATAGAGCAAGACCTTCTCCAATCTGTGTGGTTTCTTGTGGCCTATATATCTTAGATGCTGTAGTCCTCCCAATATTTCCCCATGATAAAGCTGTAAATAGCCAACAGTCAGTCATTGCAGGAGGGACTCAGAGCCAAGGCAGAGGAACCTTAGCTCTATGCTGTAAATGTAATGGATGTTGCAGTGAGTCCCCTGCTGCAGCAAGGTACCCAGCAGACATACAGTACTGGGGAATCTGTTAATCATGATGACATAGGAAAAGTAGTCAGCTGTCAACAAATACCATTGCAAAGCAGGGTGACTGCTGTTTCTGTAGGTGTATAGAAAGTGTCCTGTGGTGCTGTGAGAGGCTAGTCCACATGGTGTTAAATACTCCATGATTAAGTGGATATCTGAGAGGGACGACTTAGTTTTTTGTTATTTCCCTTGGTCAAAACCATAATTTTGTTGTCTACTGCAAGGGGAATAGTTGGATAAGATGTTGTAAAAGCTGTGCAGGAGTTGCCTTTTATGAGGAGGTTTCAGCTGAAGGTCAGGGCGGTACATCTACAGGAGTCCATTAGATGAAGTTGTTAGCAAAATGATGCTTCTTGAAGAAACTCCTCTAGCTGAGAAAGGCCAGCTGACAATGGAAATGTTTCAGAGGAGAAATTATATAACTGGAATTTGTCGGGAAAGGGAAACTAGAACTACAGCGTTAAGGGATTGAGTGAGCCAGACTTTGGCGTCTGCTACAGGTTTGTTCCTAGAGGAAGTCTTGAGGGTGCTAAGAAAATGACTGTTAAGCAAAAGCAAAGTTTGCAAAGCAAACTTTCTTGACAGACAAGTACAAACCTGAATATGGCAAATGTTGCTACAGAACAGCATATGTTCCTCACTATAGGAAATGCTGCTGTAGACCCCCAGACAATTGTCCCACTTGTCTAAGTGTAACAAGGTGGCTGCTGTGGGAAAATTGATTTGAGTGGCTGCCCTCTTGACTTAGTGTCCTTGAAGCTGCAGTATCAGAACTAGATCATGCCATCCATGAAGGCAGCATGTAAGGCTGCAAGGTGGTTCCAGGTGGGCTTCAGGCTCAGAGTGGAGAAGCACTGTGGTGGCATTTTCACCTGGAAAACTCTGTGAGGATGTGATGTGCTAGACCAGACAAAATACAGCTGAGTCAACTCCCTTCCTTGCAGGGGATTTAGTGTGACTGGAAATGTTTGGTGAGCCTGGTTCATATCTGTAGCCCACCACAAAAAACCACTGGGTGGTGAAAGAAGGCTTTGTGTAGCCTTTCACTGCCATCTTTGAGTTTTCCATCTTCTGCTTGACGTCATCTGCTGTAAGTGCTCTGCTGCTGCAATCTTGGTGGATGAAAATTGGCCTGTACTGAGGGGCCAAATAATTTCTTAGAGTAGCTCTGCATTAAAATTCTTTATACAAAAAAATATAATTAATCTTTCCTAAATTGAAAGCTGCAATTTTCCAGCTGAAGAGAAACTGAATAACAATTGGGTTCTGTGAAAGTTTTTTCCATGTCTTAAATTTTTTGACCTTGTTTTTCCTTCAAGCTACAGAGAAGCATGTGGTTAAGGTAGATTACTCATATCTGTGCCCTTCATTTTCCCATTAGAAGATGTAAGATCAGAGGTCTGGTCATAATTCTTCTTTGTCCTCTTAGCAACACTTCTTTTGCATAGAATATTACTACAATATTAGGATTTCCCATTACAATCCAGAAAAAAAAAAAAAATCAGTTTGCTGGTCAAGTTTGGGAAATCTGAGTTCTTTCTCTTATTACTGACTTCAAGTCCAGTAACTCTGTACTATGAAGAAAGCCTGGAGTTGTCTGATTACTTCATTCTGCTCTGCAATGACAGATAGTTAACCATTTCCTGATTAAAGGGGCAATATCCTTCACACATATTTTGTTTGCTTTCAAAGACTGGGTCTCATCCATCTTCACCTTGATACATCAATGTAGTAGCTGCAAGCTCAGCAAGCCAGTAACACCGGGGGAAAAGGGTTGCCCCTTTCCTGGCTATAATAGCCTGCAAAGTGGTGTATGTCACTTCCAATTTTACATCAGCTGAAAATCTTTGGTGTTTTATGTCTTGCAGTTGTTCCCACGGTGGGAATACGTCTTCTCACATATTTCTGTTTTGATTGGTAGTGGGAGAGGTTGGCTTGCTTTGCTGTTGGTGAGCAAATGGGGGTAAGAATGTAATCAAACAAGGATCAACACCTTACCTTCCAGCCCTTTTGATGAGCTTCTTTCCTCTCTATATTAAGATTCCTACACTTGACCACATTAATTCTTTCATCGGGGATTTGTTGTTGTTTGGTTTTTTCCAACCTTGTGACTGATTTATTGACATTAGAATCAGATAATCTCCAGGAGAATCGCTGTAGCGTACTTCAGCAGAAACAGAATTTAATATGTCAGTTTTTATTAAGCAAGAGTGATTATGTAGTTAAATACTAGAGTGAAGAATTTCATGTAAGGCTGAGCCCAGTGTGCTTTCCTAGAAACTGTACTCATGCCCTAATGAATGGATTTAAAAGTTTAAAGTGGGTGTAATAATGGAAACAGTCTCTTGCTGCCAAGAAGGAAGAGTCAGTGGTAGAGAGTGTACTGTAAGCAAGTCTCCTTGGTTGCCTATAAAGTAAAACTCATGCAGTACATGAGCTCATGCTAGCTCTGTGCACAGGCTGGAATTGAAATCTCTACCAGGAGCAGTACCTAAAGAAGCACATAAAGCTTCTGGGTGTAGGCAGTGACAGGATTCTTGGAAATAGAATAAAAGGATTTGGTGGGATAACTTCCAACAGAACTGACAAAGTCACACAGTTAAGCCTCCAGTTCTGAATCAACCTTTGCAAGAATCTCTTGGTCTCCATTCAAGACAGTGGGAATCTAGACATTCAGAAGAGTGATTATGACGATGATTATTATGATCAATATTTTTCCTCCCACACATTGGGAAACTACAAGAAGTTGAAACTGCGATTACCTCATCACAATTAAAGTTTTAAAGGATATTTCCACTGGAATCACACTTAAAAAAATCCCAAAACATTTTTAATATCTGAACACAACTATGGATTCTAAACCAATGATTAATGTTTCTTGTGTGGCAGGCTCCATTCTTGCTTGATTTCTGCATCTCCAAAGAAGCATCCTGAGGTTCAAATGTGCTTCATGCATGGTTTACATGCATAGAATCTTTTTTTCTATGATCCTTATGCCTGGGGTAAACACCATCATAAGACACACCTACAGTCATCTAAGGGTCAGGAGTTTGTATTGTGAGGTCCAGAAGACCCAATCAGTCTGACACTTTAAGCCACTGGGTCATACTCTGTGCCAAAATTAGCTTCTAATTTTCATAGCAATGGTGGTCTATTGTATTAATATGTAAAACACTGAAGAAAAGCATAAGACACCCAAATTTTGTACCATCGCTTTTGAGTTCATAGATTGTCCACGTGCAACAAGTGTTTAATCACTTCTTTCCTGTTAAAGTAAAATGTTCTCTCTGAAGTTAGGCAGATAGAGCCAGTGTTCAGCACTTCCCTTTTCACTAAAAATAAAAGTGACAATCATAATTCTGAGGTTTCCTTTACTAAGGCTCCACTTTCTGCGATGGATGATAGTATGCTATGTTTCTTTGTACAGTAATCAATGCTGAACTGGGGTTCTTTGCAGCATCACTTCTGGGAATCCCTTGGCTGCTACAACAACAACTCTAGCTATTGAACCAGTCTCTTAGGTAATCAGACTCTCCCTTATATCATGTGCAAGATTTCTTTTTAATTAGAAAAAAATGCTGTTTCTTACAAGCAAAAGGCTTCTGTCATTAGCAGTTTGTGTCTGTCTGGGCATTTGGTCCCAGATTAATTTAGAAGCTGTAGCAGGAGCAGTCTCCTGAGCGAATTGAGGTTTTTCCCCTGTCATTGTGAAAGATCAGTACTGCTCTAAAACACTTTCAGGAAGGTCCCGCTTTGAAATGGCCTTTAATACCAGTGATTTCTAATGGGATGCTGAAATATGACAGCAGGAATGTGTGCAATGAGTTCCAAAAGTCTAATGACAGTCTAACGTTTATCTTTTGTGTTGCTAATCTCTTTGTTGACAGCAGAATAAATTTTGTCATGTTGAAATAAAAGCCCGTTCACCCTTTTGGGTCCCACCGCTGTATAATTGGAACATAGGTTCTGCTTGCTCTTTTCTTTCTGTGGATTTCTGTGGATACCTTATTACGTTTTTTATTTTTTGCTTATTGTGCTGTTTTTTCTGCCCTTTTTGTTCCCCTGCTATCTCTTTCACACAGCAAATCAGTGTGATCCAGCTTAACTCGCCACTTCCCAGTTTCCAGCTTGTTTCGATGTTTCCCATTTACATCCACCAGCTCTTCTTCTGTGCTCACCACCAGTAGACATTGCCTAAGCAGAATTTTGCCTAGGACTCACTGCAGTTCCAAGTATTGCATCAGTGTGTCTGAGAAATGTGGCCTCTTGCTCTCTGCTCATCTGACCACATTTGTGTCTTCCTGCCTCTCGAGGAATTCAAATGGAAAGAGGTTAAATGGCAGCTACAGTGGGATTATAGCCTTTTCTTCATAACTGGTTTACAAACCTATGCTATGCCATGATTGAAATTACAATATTACTCAGCTGAGGAGACTAACAACAGTATGTTTTGCATACAGATCATATTCTTCAGGATGTTCTCCATTTAGGTTTTTCCTGCAATATTGTCTTCCGATGTTTGGTTTCATTTGTGTCACTTGGCAGAGATAAATGACACTGCAGCTCTGAATAATTTCATTACCTACTAGTGTGTATCGACGCTAATGAATTATGCTATTCCTGCACCATTATGTGTTATCATCCTTCAGTACAATTGAGACACAATGTATCAGTACTTGAAAGATGTCCTGCCACTTCTTACGACTCTAACTGTATTTTATTTCTCTGGGTTTAGATCTTAAACTTTGCTTGATTTATACGGCTCATCTGATGGTGCATCGTGAAGTCCCTGAATGACTGCCTAGAAACTATTTCTTTCAGAAAAAATACAGATTATGAAACATTTAAGACCATGTTCAGACTTCCCAATGTAGTTCCATCAATCCAGTGGTGTGACAAAGCATTCACTCTCAGAAATGGGTTTTGGAATTTTTCACTATATTTCACAGCTAAATTTGGACTCATATACTAGATATAATATGCAAGATTATGTCTTTTAGGCACCACGAAGTCAACTGAATCATCCAGTCTGAAGATCATTGGGGCTTAGTTAGGTATTTAATAACCTGAAAATTAACCAAATTCTTTCACTTAGAGTGTAACCTTGTTTTCCCTTGTAGATGCCCTTGTACATTTCTTTGCTGTTTATTGTGGAATATGCTAGGAGCTTTTTCCTTGTTCAGTAAACTGGAACTTAAACATCAGTTATCTGGCACCTTTTGTCATATATGACCTGACCATTTTATACTGTGAAGCACATTCTCATCATGGTCTGCATTTACATCAAAAGCTTTTATTCTTTATTTACATTGGTGTGAAAAAATGGAATTGCTCAATTAGCATATAAAATCACTAATCTGTAGTCATACTGGTAACATACTGGTAACAAAAATGATGTTATTTTTATTGGGGAAGTGGGGAGAAGAGTAAATAAATTACACTGCTGGTGTAATAACTGTCTTGATTTGTTTTGTTATTGTTTAGTGCCCTTCAGAACTATGTCATTTGAGCAGTACTGCTAGTAAGAAATCAATTTGTTCAGACAATTACCAAATAGGGCAGTAATGTAAGGTATGTTGTGTTGGTAGTCATAAAAAGAATGAAACATTGTCTTTAAAGGCAATAAAAAACAGCCACTGAAAGCCTGGCTAATTATGTTTTCCTGCAATTTCAGTTGATAAAACCACCTCAATAGATATTAAACTTCAGAATGAGTAAACTAATTTGGGCAAGGGAGATGATATCCACAGCATTTACTAGGTTATGAGGTCATATAGTATTAATTTTAGGTATGGTCTGCTGTCACATGGAGTATCAGCCAATGTAGGTATGCTTACGTGAAATGTAAATGTTCTTGTTCAACATGATGAGATTTTTATTAAAAAAGGTGAAACAGGTAAATCACTAGCTCAAACTGTCTAGCTTCCATAAATATATCCCTACTTGTGATCCTAGACTCTATGCTAGTAATAAGGATTGATTTTTAGGATAGGTGATCTTTTAATTCTAGGTGCTTTTATTATATTTGAAGGGATGGCTTTCTTTCTACAACCAAAATAAATGTTTTAGAACGGTACCAGGGTAAGGATCTGGGAGATAAGTTGTGGACTGTTTCTTAACTGTCTGTACCTTCCTAGGTGGATCTGCAAAGAGCTTTTCCTCAGAAGTTTGCAGCATCAGATTTCCCTGAAAATTTTAAGTTTATCAAGATGCACTTGCTAATTCTCAACACTTTCAAACTCCCCTGAACTTACAGGAGTAGTGTACTTGCATGCTATTTCTACTCCTTACCTCTGAGGAAAGATTAGGCAGCCTCTCCTATAAACCTGTAGTCCTTTAGGACACTGTAAGTTATTTTTATTGAACTCAATGTACTCCTGAGCACAGAGCTGGAAACAGTTACGAATTAAATAAAAAAATACCTCCAGCATTAACCTCTCTTCAACCTGTAATTAGCATGTTATAGCCAGATCTCTGAGTTTTTCCCACACCTTTCCTTTATGTTTATTTGACACTTAGGAGGAACTAGGTGCTGCGTCCAGAAGTTTTAGCATCTTTTAAAATCTGTAAGCCTGTGAACTCTACAGCATAAGGAAACGTCCATGAGCTAAACAACTGATGCAACCTTTAACGGGATAAGAGGTTTTGCGTTTGTTTTTGTTTGGTTTTGTTTGGTTTGGTTTGGTTTTAATTGTCTGGATGATGGACATGCTTCTAATTTGAAGACATTAGTATTCAAAGTTATTTAACAAGTTGTCTCTAGAAGCATATTCCAACCTGTTAGGTGTTTCTCCTACTGTATTTACAATGATATTTTCATGGTGAGCAAGAGGCCATGTACTTATTGAATTTCCTGGCAGCAGCACTCCAACCAACACAATGTATTATGGCTCTCTCAGTGTAATTTCTCATTTGCTTGGACAGTTATGATAATTTACCCATGGACATTCCTAAAGATGAAATCAACCAGAGAGTAGTAGATGCCAAATACATGGAGGGGGAATTCTAGAGAGTTCTTTTTCCACCAGTAATTATTCACAAACCTTAGACTTTGCAGAATTTCCTAGAAGCATTGATAGATTTGTAGCACAAAGTAGCTGGTTATTAAAACTTTAAAGCCACAAGTCAGAACTTCACAGATGACCACATCAAATAAATAGAATTTAGTGCTAAAAGCAGGATTAAATGCTAAGACTTGGAGCAGAATAAAGAACAGATAGTCTGAAAGAGACAATCAGAAGAGGAAAGAGGGACCAGTTAGAAGAATAAGGACTTTTAACACTTTCATTTTCATAAATCGTGGTACATGTAAGATATATCCTGGCACAATAGCACACACATATATAACATAATTTACTCCATCCACTTCCAGGATCTTTTTCTTTATTTTAATTTTGCTGCTTTGTTTCAGCTCTAGCCAGCATTATTCTAAGTCCATGGACATTTTATCCATTCATGTCCTTCACATCCACTCACTTTGTCTCCTCAAGTTTCTTTTTAAACAGGGTTTTTGTTTGTTTTTTTTTTTTTTTTGCAGTTATCTTTCTATCTTTGTCTTTACAAACATCTATCCACCTACATCTATTTCATCCCCTCTAAATGCCTTTTTTCTCTCTCCTCTCCTCCCATTTTTCCATTACTTTCCATGTGACTACTTTTGGTGATATCTTTCAGTTTCCATCTTTCCCTGCTGCTTTTGTTCACCTTGCCATTGCAATTTTTTTGCCCTGCAGATGACTATCCTTCCTGTAGCAAATGGAAAAATCAGAGTGATGCTAAAAAAACTGTAGTATTTCTTTCATTCCTCTCCAGGAACAGTCTAATTTCCCCACATGATTTTCAGCATGACCCCATAAACAGTGGCATCAACACAGCTGAGGGGTTGGAATTGTGATGTGAAGGCTTGGACTTTGTGTTTGTCAATTTTATCTTGCAGCTGGAAGTTTTTCTCTCCACCACCCTCACCTTTCAGAGTCAGCCTCCGTGACACATAGAATCACAAAAGCATTAGGTTGGAAGAGACCTCCAAGATCATCAAGTCCAACCCAACCCTAACACCTCAACTCAACCATGTGTTACATGAGAGACAACAAACCGAGTACCACATCCAGTCTTTTCTTAAACACATCCAGAGATGGTGAATCCACCACCTCCCCAGGTAGACCATTTCAATACTTTATTACCCTTTCTGTAAAAAACTTTTTCCCAATATCCAGCCTATATTTCCCTTGGTGCAGCTTAAGACTGTGTCCTCTCATTGAAGATGTCACTGCAGGCTTTTCTGTTGCTTTTAGTAGCAACAGAGTACAGACCCTTTTAAAGAGAAGCTAGAAATGTCTAACACTCTAGCTACCTTGATGATGAGTGTACTATTCCAGGCAAGGCTTTTAGAAAGAGAGTTGGTTAATGTGTCTCTATCTAGACATTCCATTACAGTGATATTTTTTTAACCGCCTCTCTATTTTACATCCACATGTCTTTCCAACGAGAAGCTATTTCTGAAACACACCCTAGAAGTTCTCTTAATAACATTTCCTTTGTGTATATAATTAATCCCCTCTTCTTGTTTTCTCATTCCTTGCATTTCTAGATATATGATCAAGTCTACTTCTTTGTCCTGCTAAAACTCAACCTCAACAGATAATGCTCAAAAATGAGCAGGAGTATCACCCTTTCAACAGAACTTTTCCTTGACAGACAGGTCAAGGAATGCATTCAAAGGAATCCCACTGTAACATCAGACACTAGAAACAGAGTATTTCCTACTTGAATTCAAACTTTGCCTTCATTGCTATTGCACTTAAAACAGTAAAATAAGAAGATCAAGAACATAATGTTGAACTACAGAAAAAAGAACAGGAATGAGAATGAACATCTGATGTCCCTGGAAGAAGGAAATTCAGCATAGTTCATGCACATTTGGATACATGCCCTGGGAACCAAAGCAAAGCCTGTGTAAGAGAAGAATAAAACAAGAACATAACTAAATGCAGTTATTAAAGTGCTGCAGTATTCCACTGATTTATCTAATCCTGACAATGAGTAATTCACTGCAGATTTCCCTAATCTTACATTTTGGCTTAAACTACATAATAACCATTTCCAGTAAAAATTAGTTCACTAAATCTGATCTATGGTAGTTTTCTTGATGCTTTAAGAGATTAAAAAAAAATCTCATGAACTCAGTTGTGAATATAGCACCCATTTTAGCATGATGGTCTTTCAGTAGTAAGTCTTTTTAGAGATTGCTATAATGTTCTGTAATCATCATAGATTAGAGAAGTACAGAAAAACCAAGGATATAATATGTTTATACCTTCTTCCTCTTCCAACTCCTCTATTCATAGCAGGCTGCATGGGGAGTATGCTATAACTTTTAAAGAATCATGCTGCTGTGTGAAACCAGTTGAAAACCAGTAGAGGTGCAGCTAAGAAGGATAACTAGATATATTCAAATATTTGAAGCATGGTGATCATAAATGGGAGGTTTCATGAATAAAGAGTACAGGCTAAACTTGGCCCTCTTGGCTTCTTTGTATGCCTTCCTACTCTCCAAGGCTATGCATAATCAACTTGCATCCAAAGGAAGCCAGCTACCTTCCAACTCCTCCACAGACTGAATATACCCAAATAATGTGGATTTTTGGAGAATGGCTCTTTTCGTCATGGAGAATAATGTTACAAATGGGTTTCAAGATATCTTTTCTTCTGACATCTCTTTTGAGATAAGAGAAAGATAATGTGTTGCATTTTAAAGAGGAAACTTCGATCTTGGGTAAAGCTGGCATTTTTCTCCAGCTGTACCTGTTTCTCTGTATGTAGGATTTCTTATTTTTCCTCTTTTTTTTTTTTTTTTTTTTTTTTTTTTTTTTTTTTTTTTTTTTTTTCCTTGTAGGAATCCTCTTTCTTCAACATCTTCCTGTGGGTATAATTTCATTTCAGTGTGCACATACACATTTAAAGTAATAGCAATTTCCAGTGCATTTTCTAGGTTTCAACTGATTTTGAGATGGTGTTGGTTTTCCAAGAATAACAAGTTTGAGTACCTCAGGTGCTGGGAGCTTTGGGAAATTTGGGCGTTTTTGTGGTTTTTCTTTTTTTAGCAGTGGTAGTACCAGTCATTCCATGTGGGTTTGATAGGCGCTAAGGGCAAATGTAAAAAAGCTGTCAAAGCACTGTAATCACAGATTTAATGGCTACCTGTGAAAACCTAAATGATTAAAAAATCTGCCACTTGATAAATGTTTCTCTAGCCCTGATGACAAATCTTTCTAATGACCTACATCTTCAAGTACCCACTGCAGTGTCTGGAGACTTGTGTTGTGCACCTCTGGCATCCCCAGGTGTGTCAAGCCTGTGTTGGCCAGGTGACAAGTCCTCAGCAAGCTGTGGCCTGTGGCACCTTCTCGAGGTTCACAGGGCTGTATCTCTCACTTCCCCCCACACTGCTCTACCAGGCACCTCACTACCAACATCGAGTACAACTCCAAAAGTGTTGTGTACTGATCTCCTCCTGTAGCAAATTTCTCTGTGGTGGTGCATTCTGTGTCAGCTGCAACCTGTGTAACGCAATGAGACACTGAAGAAGGCAACATGTGTGCTCCCAGCCCAGGAAGGAAGCCTGTTACTGTCTCTTCCTTGGCCTCTTTTTCTTGCTTCTCCTTGTTTATCTTTCCTCCACTCCACACCCGTGACCCACTGCTGCACAGCAGTGACACAGCCAGATAAAAGGAGTATAACCTGCACCACTTTCTCAGTTTTTTGGGAGGAATAGCTTCTAAGCGGCCTGCCTCACGAGTTTCTTTGCTTTCCTCCTTTTAGTAAGTTTTTGTGATAGTTGCTGCACATTATTTTTAATTAATCTGTTTGGTAGCACTGCATATCATCTTCAATCCTAACAAGGATGCTCAAAGCATTTAAAAGAGTTCCTGTGGCAAGTAGCAGAGAAGTCAACTATAAGTTTTGCATACCTAATATTAAAGAAACATATTTTTGTAAAATGGATTTTCCACATATATAGTTTCATAGTTAACAATAAACTCAAAGGATTTAAAATACAAATAAAAGGTAGCCAAATTAATGAACTTTTAATCAAGTAGGACCAGAAGGTCATTTGACCTGGTGACACATGTTTAACAGTGAGGGTGTTCTGGGCCTTTTAGATATCTGCTGACCCCCAGTAGCTGAGAAACAGACTGGGTTGAACAGCCCCTAATGAGTGTGATTGCATTGTTTGATATGGTGCTGTGATGAGGCTGTAACTTGGGTTTACCAGCTGAAACCACTCCACAAAACTGTTGCTGTTTATCTGGTCTGAGAAATCAATTTGGCAGGTGAACTGAATGTCATTAATGTTTCTTGTCATCACCATTAGTGATCATCAGCAATAGTGAGTTGTAGAATTAATTTTATGCTTCATCTGATAAGTTTGCCTGACAGTTTTGCAAGGCTAATTCAGGCCTGTAGCTGCAGTGAATGAAGCAGTGCTGGAAATGAGCCTTCTCTCTCTGAAGTGACTCCTCTATGGGTTGACTTGTTATCTCTGCCAGCAGGTGTTTGTTGTCTCTCATGTAACACAACTTTGACAGCTGAATCATTGACCACAGAATGCATCACAAAACCAGTTCTGGTTTCCCCAGAAAAATGATGGCAGAAGTGGTTACTTTCTTTTGTAGAGAATATAAGTGTAAATAGCATTTGCTTCTTCGGTAGACTGAATCCTGGTTTCTTAAAGAGACATCCTGAATACTCTGCTGGTGTCAAGTATTACATTTTTATAATCTAAATGTAGTTGTGAAGTTGTAGCAGATTCCCATAGCTATTAGAGTTCTTCTTGGCTCCACCTGTGAGATGAAATACATTGTTCAAATCTTGGAATCTTCCCTCCTGCCGCAGGAATTTAAAATATGAGATTTGTCTTACATTAATGTATACAGAATGAAATATCTTGAATACCCTCAGTTGTATTGCATCAGGAATATATATACAGGTGGAAGGGCAATACAGGGTTAGCTGTAGACTACCTCATTCTTTTAAGGAATTAGAAGCTGTTGCTTCCTGACAGTGAAAGAGGGCTTGGTTTCCCTGTTTTTACAGCAACAACTCAGTTCTGTTAACCTCACTGTTGGGAGTGCAGGTAGAGAAAAGCATAGAGATCTCACCATGAAGTAGAACATGCATCACACTATGCAGTGGAAGCAAAATCCCCTTCTCCTTCCCAGCTGTGAGCATATGAGGGCAGCTCAGATTCAGGTCTGTCACAAACTGGGGTAATTGGTAGTTTTAACAAGTGCTGTGTACAGAACTGTGAGCAGTGGGGCTCAAGGCCAGCAAATATCACCTAGCTTGTTTTCTTGTATGTTTCTGCAGGAATATATCCTCAGGGGCAGACAATGTGCTACAGCCCTTGTCCAGGCAGCAGAATTTGGTTAAATTGATTATTTGGGCACAGCAGCATTACACATCTTTCATTGGCATCTTTCTCAGGTGTACACAGTAGTAGATGTAGTTGAATTCTGCTCTGTGCAGCAATACATACACTCAAAGTGTTAGTGGGCAAATGCTTACCTGGTATAAATTGATGTGGCTTCATTAACTTCAGTGAGACCATGCTGATTTAGAGCCATAGGAAAACTGGCTCTGTGAAGCAGTCAAATTTATAAAGGACTGCATAATCTACTAGAAAGTCAAGTCAGGCCAACCCCTGTGCTGTGACATTTCCTCTGAAATTCACTTTAATAAGGTAATATTTTCTTCCAGTTCCATAAATGCAAATCAGCTGAACTGCACTTCACATACTTTCTCGTTTAATTAGAAACTTAGTCCAACTATACTGCAAATGTAGGTGAAAGTGAATGATTCTAAAATTTTTCATTTTAATTATCTTGATTAACTTTTTCTTCTTTTCAATTTTATTATATTTCTTTTCAGAAACGACCTTAAAATTTATTTAGCAACCCGGGGAAACTAGAGGATATGATGCAAAGAAGATTTAACTCATTAAGCATTAATGTTACTAATATTCTTCTACTAGTTATTCATTAAATTGATTATCTTAGCAGAAAAGTAGGCTTGGCTTCTCTTGTGGATCACCACATTTTATTTGTGTATGACATAAAAAAGGTAGAAATAGCAAATCTTACCAAAGTTAATGATGAACTACTTCAGAGGACATAACACACTTAATGAATTTCTCATCACTAGATGTATTTAAGAGTTCCCATTTGATTTTTAGCTAGAAAACTTGAGATATGTCCTTCTATATACTTTTAGAGGTAGTGGTATGTATTCCTTCATGGTTTCTTTGTTTCTGACAAAAAAAAAATTAGTACATATAATGGAAGGAAAAGGTCAAAAAAAGAAAAAGAAACACCAAAACAAACAAAAACCCATCAAAACACCTGGAGGGATGTTACTGTGTCCTCTAAGGATTTTGTTGATGTGTATTTTACAGGGGTACTAGTGTGCATCTCTTTTTCCAGTAAGTTCACACATTCTGAATTTCAAAGACAGCTTCAAGAATGGAACATGACAAAGAAGACTAAACCTGAAGTCAACCTTTTTGTGTAATCTAGGAGAAAAGGCATGACTTGATTATGAAACCTGTAAAGTATCTAGCAACTAAAATGCCTGACATAGCATGCATGTGGAATTTAGATCTCTACATCTAAACCTACACTTTTGTAAACTTTCCTCTTACTGTAATGCTCTAGTGCCTGGAGATACCTGCATTTCACAGATACTTTCCCCGTTTTGGTTCTGAGCTCTCCTCAGGACTGCAGATCAGAATTCTCTCTCTTGGCAAGAGAATGGTGACTAGGTTGTGTCTTGGCCTGACTAACATCTGATCCCATAAGAATCCCATTCCCATAAGAATGATGGATGAAAGGAGTCAGCACTGGGCTCCATGTTAAATGCAGAGAGGTTCATGGTAGTGTGATTTCCTATCAAGCTGTGCCCTTGCCTGGGAAGTGCAGGACTGATGTTCATTGTGATTTCATTTCGTAGAATAGTGCCATAATTACAAGACTTTCTTGAGATGCTTCTAATGATGGGAAGCATTTTTGCCTAGTTTCTGAAACTGTGCCACTCTTCAGGAAACAATTCAAGAATTGAGAGGCTGGGGATTGAGAAAACAAACTGGAATACAGGTCTCCATATATACCAGTCTTGGGCACATGTTTTAAAGATGAAAATATTTCTGTGAATGTGAATTTCCTCTGTTCTCTGCTCCATGAATGGATTTAAGCTTGGGTTTTCAGATTCCCATGTGAGCACTCAGTGAGCTGATTTAAAACCAGTTATCACCACTCTTGCACTGATTTTAGAAGAAAGCTGAATCCTCCATAGCTCTTCCACAGAAAAGACACTGACCTGTACCTTTAGGGAGATGATTCTTTCCTGATAAGTGTGGGGTTACAGATCCTCAAATGTCAGAGGTAACTAATTCCCAGATATAAGAGACACAGGTGTGGCTCTGTGCTAGATATTTCCTCCTGACTAACCTTCTATTGCATAGCAACAGCCTGTATTGTTCTGGGATAAGAGACTACCCCTATCTATTATGTAGGGAAGCTAATGCCTTTTACTCCCAGTTCTGGATTTCACTCTGGAAAGGATTAAGTTTTGAAACCTTTTTGTGGTTTGACCAACAAGAAAAAGATTTCTGAAAGATAAGCTAAAGACCAAAATCTGAAATTATTCAATATCAGTAACAAATACTGACACAACTGTTTCTGTTAGAGCATTTAACTGCTGGAACAATTTGGGATGCTATGGTAGGATGTCTGAGATAGAAGGTCTTTAAGCATTGGGACCCTTCCTATGTGATCTATTTGAGACAAAATGCTGTGAATGACAAGTCCTTGGCCTCTGATAAAACCTCATATCAGAACTGCTTTGGATGTGTTTATTGATTTCTGCACAATTTTATGCAGTCGGGCTTCTGAAATTTAGGTTCCTGGCCCTCAACAGACAAAGGCTGAATCACTCTTGTATTCTCATACACTGTTTTGTAAGGTCATATTCATGTGATACTGCTTAATATGTCAGGGAAACAGCTGAATTCAAATAACAAAAACTGTATTCTTTCTTTGAATATGCTTTCCATTTTTGTTCTGTAGTGCTGGACTCTTTCACAACTTCACACCTGTTGCTTGAATTACTATACAAGGTCTGGATAATCTGGCAAAAAATATCCAAAATTCTAATCTAGCAATGGTCGGTGTGCAACAAGAGAGACTCTTGTCCCACTCTAGCAACAAGGCGTATCTCTTGAGATCTCATCTCACTCTTAGGACGGTCAAGATGCAGGAGAGCCTCGCTCAGTCTGTCTTGGAGAAATATCTTTCTAAGAGTTGTTTCTGAAGATCAGGAGAGACTTAAGAAAACTATCTGATTGTAAAAAAAGTATTTGGCTCAGTTTAAGACTGGAAAAGAGATGCACTAACATTTATAGAGGAAAAAAGTTTTTTTTCAGTAGCTGATGTTTCCCATCACTTCTAGCTTTGACTCGGTGTGACTTTGTCCGCAGCGCCAAGGTTCCTGTGCATGTCTAAAATAAAAATTTTGAAAAATGCTTCTCATTAATTTTTTACTTTTATAAAACAATATAAACTGAAAATTTGATAATAAATACAACTTATACTTTGACAAGCAATTTTCAGTGAAAATTAAATTTGCTTTTTATACAAACCTTTCAACCCTGTTGAACATCCAATGCTCTCAAAAGCCTGCCACAGATTGGCATGAGTCTTCCTCAAATTGACTCTCCCTCATCAGCTTTTTACCTTTTCTCCCAACTTCTGCTACTTGCTACTGCTGAAAACAATCCCAGGCTACTACTTAGTCTTTTCTTTGGTCTCTGTGAGACTATTTGTTTTCCCAGCTGTTGTAGGAAGTAGTGCACACAATGTCATTCAATATTTCAAATGCCTGGTCTGTCTATAGGAAAGGTATATGGAACCAATCTGGTACTTAGTCTCTGTTATTTGTATAAGGATTTATTGAGTGAATTAAGTTTTCACAATGACAATATTTTTGTATTAGTAGCCTATCAATATCCACTTCAACCCAAGGCTCATAAGGCAAGTTTGAGCAGTTAAGAATCCATGACAGGCAGTTTTCTGTTGTGTTTCCATAAAACTTCACACTTTCAAACAGAAGAGTCTTGACACGATGAAGCATAAATACAGCTGAAGCAGAAATAAGATTTCAAAGGGATAGTAACATAAAGGATGAACAAATGAGAAAAACTAATGTACACTAGTGTGAGCAAGAATTATTCCCTACTGAAAACCCTGTCTTAGTATAAGTCAGTATGCAGAAATTAAATCTTCTAAGGAAAACTTGGCTTCCAGTACCATTGAAAGTATTCCTGGATAGCCCTCACTCCTCTTAGGAACTCTGAGCATGACTGGCCCTGGCTTCTGAGGAGGTGACCCAAAGGCATCCATTGTAGAGATGTGTCCCTTGTTGTTTGTCTTCGAAATCTAATAAAGAATGCTGAAAGAGCTTTTAAATAACAAACTGGCCTTAGTTTCTGTAGAAGGATGGAAAGAACAGGTAACAGTCCTATTCAGAAATATTAATTACTGGCTTATATAGTTTTAACTTCTGTGCTTGTCTTTGCTTTGTCTTAGCCTTAGTTCTCTCCCTTTAGACCTTGCTACTGATGGTTTTTATTCATCTACCTGCTTTACAGCTTTCATCACTAGTGGAAGAGGATCGGTAGCCCTATTTTTCTTTGACACTCTTCACCTTCATTTGATCTGTTCTTGTTTAGACCTAATTGCCCACTGACAAGGTGAGAGCAGGGATCAGGAGAAACACATTTCTCACACAGATTTGTTCACTGAGAGGTAGCTCTCTTTTCATTTTCATATTTGACCTGGTTTTATATCATAAATTATTTCTAGAGCCATGAAGCAGCAGTTTCGGCTGGTTTTGCAGTCACGAAAGATCCCACTACACTAGGAGTTTTAACTGTAATTTATTTCAGTTAAATATCTGTTATATTAATTTTTCACAGTTGTATTAAATGTAGGCTTTAGTGCTTAGTACTTCTCGTGGTCTCCTAGAACTCTTCTTTAAAGGAAGTGGTAAACCTAGCTTTAGTTTTCTCAAAGAAAAGACCAGAAATACCTATGTGTCATAGGTGTGTTTTGTTCTATATGTGCAGAGAATATCTCTTCTGTGGTTCCTCTGGGCTTAGATCTGTGTTGGGGCATCTCAGCCTGGCATTAACTTTTTACTGACTGGAAAGAAAATTTTAGCTCCAGGCATACACTTGCTTTCAGGAAGACTATATGTGACAGGTCTGATCCATCCAGTTATAAATATTAACAGCTGCCAAATGACAGGTTTAGAGTTGTGCCGTAGAGCTGGCCAAGGCAGCAATTACTTGAATTTTAGCTAGAGCTGCACATTGACTGTGGCTACATTAGCTTTAGCAGAGATTATTTAGAGGCTCAGTGGCTTAAAAGCAGAAATCACTTACACGCATATTGGATATTATTACTGATTCAGGAGAGTTGGCCATAAAACCACTTAGCTTCCTGTAACAAAAGGACTCCTAGCCAAGCAAGTAAAATGTTAATGAGACAGCAAGCACTCATTTTCATGTCTGTAGCCTTTTCCTCCAAGGTTTTGCTGCTTCATACTGAGGTTCATTAGAGTGGAAATGGTTGACTTTAAAAAAGAAACACCAGCTAAATTGCTAGGGTGTAGAATTTCTTTTCAGATCATAATTATACGTGATCAACCGAGTGTGTAATTAGTAAGTTGGGTGAAGGATATTTCCAGAACAATCAGCAGCAATTTCCTCTCTGCTGTTCCTTTCTCTACTCTGAGGACCTTTTGTCTGTTTTAGTAGCTGTGGCTTTATTTTAAGCCCAGAAAACACAAAAATAAAAACTTTTGTCAGGTAAGTGTGACACAATAAATCACGATAAAATTAAAAAGCCCCTGAAACTGGATATTTTGTCTTCATTGTAACAGGCCTTACTGATTTTCACTATGTTTCCAGCACTTGAGCACAGGGGAGAACAGACAGGCTCATTTCTGGCCTCCCTTGACAAACCTGTGAGACTCTTGCTGGAGCCTGGATTTGCAGTTGCACAGCAAAAAATGTGAGAAGCTGTCATTGTCTTCAAATATCATGGGAATGCCCAAGTTGTTTCTTGGCGCTATGAATAATTCATGGAATAATTCAATGAATCTGTCCAGCATGGCTAAAAATAGCTGAGTAAACTGAGTGCTTTTGACCTTAAGAAACAAAATCTGTTTCAAATTTAAAATAAATAAATGAAAAGCCATTAAAAAATCATATGGAAGCAAAGAAGTTTTTCTGTAAAGATATGGTTTGGTATTATATCCTGAAAATAAGTGTCATATCTCTTCCATCTTACAAAGAGGCTTTCATCAACTCTGCACAGCTGTTTGGTTAGAAGAATGAACATTTCCCATAATTAGGGTGGATCGAGGCTTTTGCCCATCTCTCCTTGTCCCTGCAGTTAACAGGCTTACTGGCAGGACATAACTCTACTGTGTCCCTGACTGAGAGCAGTCCCCTCCTCCCCCGTTGAATTCACTGGAGGAGTGGTGCAGGAATGATGATTGTTAAGAGGTCAGGGATGACACCCAGCGCAGAGATCTCAGCTGCAACCTGAGCCCTTCCTGCAACTGTGTTGTAACTTCTGTGCCTGTCTTTGCTTTGCCTTAGTTCTCTCCCTTTAAACCTTGCTACTGATGGTTTTTATTCATCCAGCTGCTTTACAGCTTTCATCACTGGTGGAAGAGGTGATGAAAAGCAGGTGGATGCTGCTGTAAAGCAGGTGGATGAAGGCCCTCGGTGCTGCTGAATGTCATGTTGCAGTGAGGGTAGCTGCCACAAACCTTTAGATCCCCTGACTTCAGAGGGTGGCAAGAAGATAATTAGGATTTGGAAAGACGTTTAACACTAGAAAAAGAATAGTTTAATAATGGATGTAAGAAAATAGGGATGGTGTCCTGAAACCATGCACACTACCCAAGAGAAATCTGGGAGGGGGTAGACAACTGAAGACCCAGACCTGAGGAAAACATGACAATATATAGGGCAGATCTGAGGGCAAGGGTCCAATCAGAAACTCCAACCTGGAACATAACCATACTTGTACAACATAACTGACCAATCATAAAAGCATAACCTTATATGGAACAACTTCATTAACATGCAAACTCCCATGAACCTTTACTACTCGCTTAGAACCTTTACTACCTCTACTACAACTAGAAAGGGGTTTCCCATGGCCTTAGGTTTAGAGTTGCTTCAGCTTGCCCAACTCCCACAAGGTCAGGACCATGGATCCACTCAAACTGTCCCCCCTGCTTCTGATAGCAAGCACTGTGCCTTGTCAGGCAGCTCTCGGTATCCTGCTTCTGTCAGCGCTGTCCTACCACTCCTGCAATGAGAGGGGTCTTCCTCATTCTCTTCTACCGGTTTTAGAAGCTATGTGTGTGCCTGGTCCTGATAGATTTATTTTGACCTCCAGATTGCTTTGTCACTCTCCATTGTATGTGACAAGGCCACAAATTAGTTTGATATTGTGATAATAATAATTATTTTAATACCTCTTTAAGTTAAACTTTCAGTCCTTCTCTCCATCTATATCTCTGGGTGGCCTTTCATGGCCTCTCCTACTTCTTTTGTAATATGGAAATATCTTTCCTTGGCAGAAAGAAAAGGGCCTCAACCTGGGTATTGTGTTCAAATAGTCTTTATTCTTCTGATCAGGATATATCCTGAGCTGCTATAGAGTTTTGTCTCACTAGCGTAACAAGCTCTTGCAAAGCCTGTGGATTGTAGAAACGGAATACTGTAGTCCTTACTAATCTGACTTGTGAGGTGCACAGAAACAGGCAGCCAGCTTGAAAAACTGCCCTGGATTGCTTATAGTAGGGTCAGACTCTGGTGTCCAGACTAAACTATGCAACATCTTCAAATAACTTGTTTAAAAATTTGTTCATGAGGGAAAATCTCAACCTTAAATATCAGGTTATGTTGTCTGTATGAGAATATGTTACCTTAAAAATATTTTTCTGTCTGTATAAGGATGGGGCATAATTTTTTGGAAATTGTATTTTACTCTTCTAATCAAAGTTGAGTGGCAGTTAGTGGTTAAAAACGAGGTTGAACTTGAAGAGTTTGGATTTTGTATTTCTGTTTTGATACAATGGTCATATTAAGCCTCTGCACCAGGTGATACAAGGAGAAGAAACAAAAACATCTCATATCTGATTCTGCAGTCCTTCTGCAAGGACTACTTGTAACAGTCCTTGTGTGGGTGCTTTTCTACTCCTATCTGTTCCCCTCCCATTATATACAGACCTCAGATCAGCCACTAGTTATGAACAACTGTAATGGTGGATTTCCTCTAATGTCTTGAAATAACAAAGGAAGTGTTTGGGACATGTCTGCCATGCTATGTAACCAAAGTGGCCAGCTGCAAATGTGAACACACTTCACTGGCACCCCTTGTCTGGCAGAGATAGGCAGAATTTTTCTCTTCAAACAGTTAATAAAAATAAAAGCCCATAGCAGATAAATACTCTTGCCTTACAAAAACATTTCTTGCACTTTCATTGAAAACCTAGATTCAACAGAATCTGAAAGTGTAGACTTGATTGGGAGAATAAATCATGTTTTCTGTGTAGTAGCTTGATTTCAACACTGAAATTTTCAGCACAATTAATCTTCTGAAGACAATGTGAATAAATGGTAGCTTCTATTGCCATGTTAAGTCTTTGGCAGGGGGAAGGTAGGGTGGAAGGGTATAGATGTAATTTGGTCACCACACCAATCTTTATATTCTGGTACCATGTATTTGAGTGCAAGGTGAACAGACAAGTAGGACTGTACGTTCACCCTGTGGGGCTTCCAAGGGAGAGATGTTGAATATGTTTTTAAATACATGGCAGCTTCATTATTTCATAACAAGCTTGCTGAAAAGTGAAAACAGCTACGACAGTTATTTCAACAAAACTTTGGCTGATTTCAAATACAATTCCTGTCAGTAAAAAATATAGGATCTAATAATTCTGACCACTCTAGAGCTTTGCCCAAATGACCTGTTTACTGGTATAGTTTGTAGATATATGCATTTTGTTTAAATGTGGGGGTTTTTTTCACATTTGCATTAATAGTTAAAACTGTGACTTTGGTACATGGCTGATTCAGCAGCATAAATTATATATGTATAATTCAGCAGCTACTGATCTCTTTATGCAACACAGGATTATGAGTTGTGTTTTTCTGCTCTGAGCTCATTGTGAGCTGAATCAAAATTCCCTCTTTTCCAAGGAGTATATATTTAACCTGTTTCCCTTGAGCTAGAACTTGAGCACCTGACAGTGACAGGGTTTGACTGCATTTGTGACTGTTTTCTGGAGCTCACAGAGGAAACATTAATGTTGCTGAAACTAAGATCCAGACTGTTGTCATTTAATATTTTCCTGAATATCAGAGCTGGGGAGCTAACACAAACAAGTGTAAAATACTTTTTTTTTAAATGGATCTGCCACTCAAAGTCAATCTTTTTGGGGCAGAAATGGCCATGTGGAGATCTGAGCTACAAAATTTCTCTGAAATATGGCCTATGCTTTCAGCAGGAAATATTTGATTATCCTTTCATAGCTCGGAGATGAAGCTCTTGGACAGTGGATGTGGCAGTATGGCATTAGGCCCAGAGACTCTGGAGGTGCAGCTTTTGTTGCTGGTATTGTCCTGGACAATATTACCTTGTGGCTTTGGACAAGTCACATAATCTCCACAGCCTATAATAATGAATATAAAGACTCCTCTCTCAAATGAGGACTCTCCAACATGGCTATTTTGATGCACTGATTGTTTAAGTGGACTCTGACTTTACATGGCAGATGTGGGAATACACACTGCCCTTCTGCACTTCATAGGATTGTTTCTTTTCTGCTCCCTGACCCCAGGCACATCTTACACTGGACAGATATTCTGATCTGTTGTGTAGGAAGTGCTCATACCTGTGTCAGAGTGAGATGTGTCTCAATTTATTGTCCTTCCCCAATTTTGTTTTTCATCTATACCAGATACAACTTCCAGCACATGACCTGATGCTGCTTTAGTCTCCAAATCAAGAAGTAAAATGCTTGAGAGACTTTCTTCAAGGTGGGCTATGTGTCAAAAACTACACCATGAATGGCCAAGTCTTATCTGCTTCTTCTTTCATAAACCCTAAAGACTTTCAGATGTAGTGTCTTTTCCTTTGTTCCATCCTGATGGCATTTTGAGTCTAATGCTTGGGTTCCCCTTAGCGGACCCAGCTGGATTCAAGGTAGAGGTGATCAATTCTGTGGAATTTCTGTGGTCCACAGCTGGCAATGTGGCTTATGCTTTTGGCAGTAGCATGGTTCCTCATGCAGGGAGCATGCAGAGCCCTCTTAGGGGCTCAGTACACTGAGGGAGGGGAGCAGAGGGAGCCTTTGTGTCCCATGGTAGAAGATTGCTACCCCAGAAGACCTCAAAGCCTGCTTAGAGGGCTGGTGTAGGTTCTTTTTTTTTAAATTGCTTTTCTGTGAACGTATGCCTATGTAAAAATAGTTCTGCATTTTCACCTGAAAAAATTCATCATTTGACAAGGGAGAAGTGGTATCTGTTTTACTGCCTGAAGCCACCATTAGTCCTCTTGCTTCTGGTAAGCTAGAACACATAAAAATGTGTTGTTCCCTAGAAATAAAATTGCTGCTTTTTGCTGAAGGGAGAGCTGGGAACCTCCAAGGTATCACAATGGGCTTGAAGCAGGCCAGGACTGTGGACAGCATAGAGGATTGCTGCCCTCTGTTGTTGTAAGGAAAAATAAATATCTGCAGCACACCTAGTACTGGTCTTTCTCTGTCCTTTCTTTGACTTCTTTTGTGGGTGGGTTTTTTTTGTTTGTTTGGTTTTTTTTGTTTGTTTTTTTTTTTGTTTGGGTTTTTTTTTGGTGGGTTTTTTTATTTATTTTCCCTCCCTTTTGTTTTTTGCCTTTTCATGCCGTGGCTGGCTGCAGATTCACAGCTGACAGATGGCTGGTTTTATCAGGCCACCTGAGGGTCTCTGTTGCCAAGTAAATTCTTGTCACAAGTGGTCAGCAGGTCAAGGCTGCTCATCTCTGCTGTCCTCACCAGAGCATGGAGCAGAAAATCAGTCATGCAAATCTTTGTGCATTTTGCTTCCAGCATCAGTGTGTGCTGACAGATTTCCAGATGGCTGAGGGACATGTCCTCTGCCTTGCTGGTACCTAAAGGGCAGCAGTGCCACCTGCTCTGAGAAATACAGATTGGCCCAGGGAGTCTGGTTTGCAGGGATCAACTTTTATGCAGTGCAGGGTATGAAGATGACCTTGTACATTTCTCTCTCAGTGACTGTTTTATAGTAGTTATTTTCTGGTGTCATTGCAGTTAGTGACAGTTAATTTTTTCTCCTCTCCTGCAGCTTATTTGCAGAAAATCTGTTTTGTGGTTTCAAGTCATGAAGTCTTACCTGCTCTTACTTTTATTCTGAACACAAAGCCTTGCACTTCATCAGCATTAACTGATCCTGATGCATTCCAGACAATGAAATTATGTCTGTGGGGGCCATTAGGAGGAGCCTCCCTGGGCTGCTAGATGCAGAATTTATAGAGTCTGTCTTTAACCTTTTGGAAAATGGAGAAATGTCTCATTATCTAAAATGATAGCCTTGTACACTGGAGAGTTTAGCTATTTGAACTACTTAACCAACTCTGCTTCTAATATATATATTTCATATTCAAAAACCATATTCAAAAACCTGAAGCTGCAAGAATTGTTATTTCTGTAGGTGAGAACATTTTCACCACACTTTCAGGATAGGGCTATACCCCTGTGTATTCCCATCTGTCATTCAAAGTGATCTCTTCTCTTGCTCTGCTTCGTACACCATCTCTTAATAGCAGCACTTTCAGAATCTCACCTGCAAGAGAATAACTGTTACATAGTGGAGGCTTCACCTGCTGGAATTGAGTGATCTACCCAGGAAGAGGCATAGATAATCAGCAGGGGTATTGTTAGAGGATTGATCTAAGGAGCACACTGTCACTTTGGGGGAATTTTGTGCATGGCCAGTTTGGTGCTGTGCATGCTGTGAGGCAGCAGTAGTCACAGAGGTCAGGTATGCTTGGTTCTTGGCCAGCTTTTGTGCAGAGAAAGTTAATGCAAATAATCACAGTAGAGGATAAAGCCAAAGGCATGAAGTGATTTACACAAAATCTCAAAGGGAGCATTGTGAACTAGGTATTACAGCTCAAGCTGATGAATCTTAGGTTAGTGTCTGACAAAAGCTCAGCATTCTTTTTGGAACAGCATAATTCACTGCAGTACAGTCAACACGGGTGAGGTGGGGTGAGCCCCTTGGACAAGACCCCAACTCTAGTGTGCTCTGGAGATGCTGTAAGAAAGCTCAGTGTGAGGATGCAGGAGTGAAGTGCTCAGCCTGGCATCTGCCTATTCTGCCTTGACACAGGCTGTACCACACAGGAGACAGACCTCCTTCTCCTGCAATACAGCTCTGTGTTCTGCTCTGGGAAATACTAACAAGCAGTGAAACTTCAACCCTTTTCTTTATCCTCTCCCTGGATTTATCCCTGATTGGCCTTTGTTTGGCCTTGCTGTCTTCAGAAAGAGACATCAAAATTATGTAAAGCCAATGCCTAAACAGAAAGTAGTCCAAACAGGCCATGCTTCTATTCTAAACAGGCTTAATTTTATATATTATTTTGCTTTATATGCTGCAGTGTTTTTTGTTTGAGGGAATTCTCATACAATTCTTTGCTTTATTATAGTGCTCTTAGAGGAAGCTGTCAGGAGCTGCAAATATTTCCTTTAATCCACTCTAAATCCAGCCCTTAAAACTGTTTTTTCTCCCAGAGACCTTGGGCAGCGATATTTGGATTGAAACTGGCTGCCACTGTGGAGACATCCTGCTAGCCCTGTAACATGTGGAGTGGCACAGGCAACACATGTCAAGGTCCTCCTTCACAAGCATATGGGAATAGGTAATTGTTCATAAATTGATATTGAACTGCTCTGATTTCCTTTCTGAGGACCTCTTAGCTGGGAAGACTGATACTTGCAGTGAAGAGAAAGTGAGGAGAAATGTTACATTCTGCAGTGGTATACAATCAACCAAAACTGCAGTTTTACAGGTGGATGATCAAAACTGCAGGTGTTTCATACATTTTCAGAGGGCACATACTAGACAGATGCTCCCTACAGATCCACCAACCTTATGCTGGATGCTGGGCATTTAAAAGTATACAATAGTGGTTTTTGCTTTCTCAGGCTATGAAATAGTCTTAACTATTTTCAGTGTCAAAATTTGAACGATATATGAGAATTGCACACCTCCTAGCTCTGCAGATGTGAAATAATAGACTGACAACTGACAAAAAGCTACAGAATGGACTTGTATGCCATATATATATATATATATATATATATATATATATATATGTGATCCCATGCTACATCAGAACTGTAGTATGAGTGCATTAAGGGTACAAGCCGGATTTTAGCCCACATTACTCCCAGGAGAAAATGAGAAGTCTGCCTCCTGTCCAGTAAGAGACTATATCTTGTAACAGAGTTCCTCAAGAGGCTGTGAACTCCCAGCAAGGGAATACTTGGTTGCCAGTGTGCAAGTCCAAGCAGTGCACCACCTGCCTCTCCTAAAGATTTAAAATGCTCAACATAAGTTTTCTTGCCTCTGCCAGCAGGCTGATGGAGTGGTATAGAATGACTGGAATGCCTCCAATCTCCATTGCAATTTATGGACAAATAAATTAAGCCTTTAGGGCCCTTTTTCCTTCTGCCAGCATCTGCCAACTTCTCCCATTCATAAGTCAGCTGCCCTCTATTTGAATGCTAGGTTGTTCTGGTATAGGTTAAATGAATATATAAAGACATCCAAGGAAGATGTAAATGGCAAACAAAAAAGGTAGTTAATAAATAAGTAGCAAAAAGAGCTATTTAACAGCTGTGAAACCTTTCATTGTGAGCTTGGAAGTCAAGTATCTGATGGAGCTTATGCTTCTCTGTGTTTAGGTGTTAACTGAAGGAAAGGCTATGCTTGGCTCCACACACTTAGAGGAAGTTTTATTTACTCTTACATTTTTAAAATAAGCAGACAAAGATAAGCTATGAGGTACAGGGACAAAATAGCTATTTCTTTATTAATAGACTTGAATAAAAGCCTACCTGTCTAAATTTACTTCTGTCAATACTTGAAACATAGGTCTTGATTGTTACCCAATGTTCTGAAATTGAAGATGTCTTACAGGCACCAGAGGAGTGCAGAGTTTGTACTGAATAGGAACAGGGTCACAATTCCTTGCAAATTCCTGCACTGCAAAGATTGATGAATCTGATGGCTTCACAGCACAGAAATATAGGAAAGATTGAACTTTCCTTCTCCACTTGCATTTGCAGCATTTCAAAATACTGCCTTGTTCAAGGAAGGGTGCAGCTTTAAAATTTCTTAATGGGTTTGAAAGTGATTACCTGAATCTTTGTGAGCCATTTACATATTGACATGCCATTCTATAATATACACTTGAGTACCTTTGTTCCTTTGGTACAATTTCAGTTTAGTATCATTGTCTTGAGTTCTGCGTGTGATTTGATTCTCACTTTCCCACTCCTGAAAGTAGACTGTCAATTAGTCTTGTTTAAAAATGCTTGCTTTATCTTCCCTGCTGGAGCTGTGGATAAAGACTCCTTTCTGCCTTCCTGGACAGGTAGAAGGAGAATTTCCCCACTGCTCTCAGTGGCAGGACAAGTCTTCTTAGGTGGGTGAATTGGTAGAAAAATGAAATTATGCTGTCCTGCATGGCTTCTATGCCAGTTTTGTGGCATATAGCACAGGCTGATATATCACAGGCTGCTTGATGGGTAGCAGAGCTCTCCCTACTTGCTAGTATAAAAATATGTATTGGGAAGAGAGCAAGAATTGCACCCCTATTTCCAAACTCTTTTTGTTCAAACTCAAAGAAAACTTTGCAATAAGGTTTAAAACAGCACTCCTATTTACTTCATTTAAGCATACAGTGGGATAATTATGTCACTGGAGAGATTGGAAAAACAACAAAAATTTGCCACATTGTGGAACAAAGGCTTAAAGCACCTTCCAAAATTGTGAACAAATTCTGCTGTGCACTAGGTGGGAGAGATTTATGTTCCAACCATATGATACATTTTAGGGGGGAGCTAAGAACATCAGACATCATGACTTCTTAAGATGCTTTGACAAATAGGAACACCTTTCTCTTAGCAACTACTTGAATATTTTTTGCTAATGCTTCATCCCAGCAAGATAAAAGGGGTATTCAAATATGTATATGAGAGGGATTTAGTTTTGTAGACATAAGCTTCAATTTTATTTTCTCTTTGAAGGTTTTTAAAGAGCAGCTGTGGAGTGGGTTTTTCTTACTTATTTGTTTAAATTAGGATTTTGAGGACTTCTCTATGTGGAACAGGAGATGGAGCTATTTCCTAGCATGAAACATATTTTGCAGTTTAGTTAAGCACAGGCAGTAGTTGTGTTGTCCTTAATACAATTCTTACATTATTGTGATTGCAGTCCCCCTCTAAACCTTCTTTTTTAAAGCTCGGTAGTAGCTGCCATCACACCAATATGACATTTTATTCACAATCTGGATTTGTGATTAATGGAATCAATAACCAGCAATACTTTGCTTATGTCGGTGGGGTAAGCAGCTCTCAGACATGCAAACTTTTTGTTCTGAGGTGAAAGAGATTATTTATAAGGCTCACAGTTGTGTGGCCATTTCAGCTACCAGGCTAAACACAAATTACTCTTGTAATGCTTTTCTGTTTTGTTCCTAGTCTTCTATTACACGGGATCATATATTTATCCTTGAATATCTGGGGGGTTTTTTGTTTATTTTCCTAAAGAAATGTGGCTTTTGGAGTCATATTCTCTTTCTGTATGTCTCTCAGATTTTTGCAATTAAGTTTTGAACCACTGGTCAATTCTAGTGGCATTTGGCAGAGGGACAGAGGTTTTGAAAACAATAATATTCCTGAAAATGGCACAGAAATTGACATCTGGGTGACGGCGAGAAACCCTGTTAGCATTCTTATGGAGGAGAAAGAGTCAGCATTCATCTGTTACCAAACATGAGGAAATCCACTCAGAAATATGCATCTCTTGGAATACTCACTTGATTTTGCTGGCCCTGGAATGCTTTTTGTTTGTTTATTTTCACTCAAGGCATATAAAAACCAAGTGAAGTAAACATGTTTTATTTTTATGTAAAGAATTGTGAGGCTGTTTTGGGAGAAAGCTGAAACAGAATCAATAGTTAATTTGGGGGTTTGTTGTTTTTTTGTTTATCTGTTTGCTTGGAAGATGTTTCCAAAGAAATAAATAATTCTCTCTATTTCCTGGTTTTGGCAGGAAATGGGAAAAAAAGTAGTATAAAGGGAGACTATCATTTCCAGTTTGTCTGCAAGCAGAAAAGCCTAAGAAATAAGAGAATCTGCTAACATATAGCTATCCTATGCTATCTCAGTTATTCCTGGGACCAGAAGTATAGACCCTGAAATAATTTCTTAGGTTATCTTTCTCCCTTCCAAAGCCCCTGTGGGTTTTACCTGATCTATGAACAAAAGAAGAGCAATGTCTAACACAGGTTTATTTTCCTTTTCTTGTTGTTGTTGTTGTGCTTTACTGAGGGGTACTCATTGCTCTTGTCAGACCTGGAGATGTTTCTTGGCATTGCTGCTCTCCTTGTAGCTGCCATCACAGGTCATGCTGAAAATAGCACAGTACTGGGGCCTGCCCTGAGCACACTTTGGCTCAGGGATGCAAAGACATGCAGGTTTGGGGAATCTGGGATATGGCCAAAGCAAGTGCTCCAGGTAGGCATATTTCTTCATCTGCTAGGAAAGATCAACTTTGCTAAGCAAGGAAGGGTCCTGCTTCCTCTCCTTGGGGAGCTGAGCCAGGACATAAGAAAGGAGTTATTAGTTTACCTCATGTGCGTGCATGACAGAATAGAAAGAAGAAAATGCGAAGCAGTTCAATGAATTTGTTTTCCATTGGGAAATATGCGTTGCTTTTTTTTTGTGATTTCCATGTGGTCATCTCAGTTATGATGTTAGGAAATGTTTTGCTTCTTTGGATGTGTCTTTCCTCCCAGCCTATCAACACAGAGGCATGTCCTAGCCCTTAATATTTCCCACAGGCTGCCTCACCCACCATTGTGTCTGTTCAGCACCATTTCCAAATCTGTTTTCTGCTGTTAATTGATTCTGGCTACAATACTCCAAACACTTGACAAATGCAACAAGAGTAGTTCACATCGCATCTAACCAAATAAGCAGCAGTCTTTTCATATCCTATAAGCTTCAGTGTCATTAAACTAAAGACCAGTCTTCAAACATTACTGGAGACTTTCTTATTCAGTTTGTGGTGGGGATAAATGATATATTTTTCTATGGAGTTTGGCACTATTCAGGGTTTTCCTGCATAATGTAGCTAGACCTCTGTTTGTTTAACGTGACCCCAGATAACTACCTTTTCAAATGTCTGTTCATACCCATTCAAAAAGAATTTACCAAAAATGTGCATGTATAAAAAACAGCTAAAGGGAAGGGATAGTTCACGAAAACATTTTAAGGTTGCATTTTCTCACAGATCAGTTAAATTTAGTGTAGGAAATCTGTGTAGTTATGAATCTTGTATTTACCATGAATTTGTTGTTATTTTGTTGAGGGTTTTATGCCTTGAGTTAATGAGGCATTAGCTTGGGAAACAGTCCTCAACATGTGGGTTGTTTTTTTAAAAAAAATCCACCAAAATCAGTTTGAGTAGCAGAGCATGCACATTTTCAGCATTATTCATTAGAGTTAGCTCAGTTAACTGTAAAAAAATATTTGAGGAGATGATGAATACATATTTTCTTGGAAACTCAATGAGTATTACATAATAAGAGCAAGCAGCAAAGAGAATACAAGACTTACCTTTCTCCCAGAAAACAATTTTCTTTTCCTTGCTTCCACCAGTAAAGATGCTGACAAATGAACTTATATTTTGTAAATATTCACCAGGTAATTTGACATATCCTGGCACACCCTCAAAAGTGGTATCATAGGGCAAGAAACAGAGTGTGTACTTTCAGGATATTTTGAGGTCACTTGTTCCTATTTCCCAGCTATAGGGGAAAAAGTGTCTCAGCTAGCCCAAATAGCCAAGATCTTGCTGATCATCCAAGTTACCAATAATGAAGGTCTCCAGCATGTGTGGTTCATGAATGCAAGAAAATATCTGATTGAGGGCAGATCTCTTGCTACTGTTATTAAGCTGGGTAAGAGCAGATATACATTAGAAACTGTCTGAACTCCTACAATGGGCATAGGAGGGAAGGAAGGAGATAGTAGGTGTTCACATGTGTTGTGGGAGCATATTTTATTGTTGCTGGGGAAGGAAGTCATGAAAGCTGGAAGATGTGGAAACTGTCAAATTTGGGCTACCTTAATCCATTTTTTTTTTTTTTTTTCACTTAACTGGTCTTAGTTTCATCTAGGATTTTTGTTTTGGCAAATCCTTTCTCAAGACAGCTGTGTGACACAAGGATTGATGACAGACAGAGATCTACTTATGCTAAGGAAGCATAAATAAGCCTAAAATAAGAAAGATCACACAGCTCTCCAAGAGACTGACCATCTTCCCTGGAGTAAATTTTTTCCCCTGAATCTTAGAGTTGTCAGGCTAAAGCACAGAAGCTTAATGCTTTTTTAGAGTTTTGGTCTTAATGTGGACACAAGAATATGAATGAGATGATGCAGGTTTCCTTGCCTAATACTCTTGACCTAGTTTCCCACAAAAGCTTGGTTCTCTTATGTTTTCTTCCTTTAAAGCGGAATAACTTTCCTCCCACTATGGTGGTAAATCTGGCCCATTTACAAACATGTAGCCTTTGATCAGTGGCATTACTATAGCTCAAAAGTAAAATAGTTTGAGCAATTTCTGAAATCAAACTGAATTTTAAGTCTTGAACTCAATTGGGACATAATACGAAAACTTCATAGCTGGGCTGTAGTTGAACTCAACCTGTGATGTTGCCTCCCTGACTGAAATGTTCAATTGCCCTGGCTGCTGGGGGGACTGCACCATCTTTCAAGCTTCAATAGACTTAGCTCTAGCATAAAGCAAATTTAGTTTTCTTACCTTATCATCAACACAGTCACAAATCTGCTACCATTAAACATTTTCACCCAGTGAAAGCACTGGCACACAGTGATCAAATTACTTCTCAGTCTTCAGTTTGGCAGGCTGCATAGATTAAACTTATTATTCTGCAAAACAGCAGTTCTGCCAGCCTCTTTTTCTCTCTTTTGTATTTCCACAGCTTTCTCCAGTGTGGACACCAAACCAAAATAATCTGGTACTGTGTACTTAAGCTACACCACTTCTTTTACTGAAAGTGTGAGATAAAGATATTAGTAGATGGTATTGGTTTTCAGTTTTCATTTTTGAGTCACATTATTTGGGATAAATGTACAGTTTGAAAACAAAGCTACATGAAAATGAAATTAACTGGATGAATGTGTTCCTTTAAAACAGGTCAAGGCAAAGATACTGCAAAGGAGAAGGAACAACAAATGTAACCAACATGTGTAAATGCAAATTTCATTTTTAATAACAAAAATAGTAGCTACAGAAATTTCAGCTATGCTTCCTAGTGGCGCCTGAGAATTCCAGTAGTGCTGCATGGGGTTTATCACTGGTTCTAGATTCAAATAATCCATAATAGGCAATGTTATTTTATTGATTCTGATTCTTAAAAAAGTTGCCTTACTTAATACTTTTTTAAAAAAGTTTTACTGTGAGTTGATGTTTGTTTATTTTAAAAGCTTTATTTTAGTTGACCTTGAAGTTTACTCCCTTCTTTCCTTGACGTGAGATCAACAAAGGTTTTCAGTGCATGCTCCAAATCAATTAATGGTTTATTTATGGGTTTTTCCATTTAATTGTATTTGCTAGCCAGGCCAGTAAAGCAGTATTTAGTTTTTTCCAAACAGTGCATAAGATTGACCTAATATCTATTTTCACGTCTTTTGATACAATACTTTGGGTTATTTTTCTTGAAGTGTTACTTTGAAGGAAGAGGCTACTACTTGTTTGAAATTAATACCTCCATATTCAAATATGTCATCCATCTTTCAAGTCTCTGTCAGTTGAATCAAACAACTTCCTCAGCACACTTCTGTGCTACTTCCACCTACTCACAAATTAAATTAATCAGAGCTTCCTCTTGTTACTAATTAAACGCCCTCTCTTTTTCAGAGGAACTGTCTTTTATGCTTATCATCATGTCTGAGTTTTTACCTTCCAAGTTTTCTATAACATCTGTTTTATAACTACTGTCTCATCTGATAGTAAAATAGGTGTTAATATAGGTAGCACTGTTCCCTGGCTGATAGTTACCTTCATGGCTTCTCCTGCTACCTGTCACAGCCACAAGTATCTCATCACTTTGTGGTTTCCTCACTTCCCAGCTCTCCTGCCACCACCCAGCTATACAGGAGCTGTCAGTCACACAGCAAATTAATGCTGCAGGAAATCCACAGTGCATTCTCTTATAATCCAGCACTATAATTTCCTGATCTACATCTAGTACTGTTAAAAAAGCTACAAACACTATGTAGTGTTCTCAAGCCTGCTTTATTCTTGTGACTAGCCTGAGAGGGCTTTT
>WEIU01010291.1:1297-84835 GCA_013389925.1 Aegithalos caudatus
CCCGCCCTGTGACACCCCTGAGGTACCACGTATCCTCAGCAGGACCCTCGGTGGTACCGGCACGCTCTGTGAAGCCCATCACCGGGGCTGCGGTGGGATGCCCCGCTCCGCTTCGGGCTGTCCTAACCCCGGGAGTTCCCGGTTCAGGTGCTGGCCGCACCCCAGTACTGCCGGGTCCCCCCGCCCCGACAGCCTCCGGCGGGGTCACCTCTTGTCCTGCCTGTAGAGCTCCCGCCATCACCCCGCGTTTGGAGGGGACTCAGCGCTTTCCTCCGACGTGAGGGCAGGACCGTGAGTCAGTCAATCCTCACAGAGTGCCCCAATCACACCTGTTTTTCCCCCAAAGTGAGAGCAGGACCGCGCGCGGGTTAATTACGGGCTAATTAAGGCCTTCCCGTCCCGCCTTGGGGCACACGGCGGTGTTGGCGCTGTGGGGCAGCGCGGCCCCTGCTCTTCCTCACAGGAGGGTGTGAGGGGAGGGGACTGGGCCGGTCCCTGGGGGGGTTAGGGACGCAGGGGCTCAGGGGTGGGTTCCGGCGATGCAGAGACTCAGGAGTGTCCCCACGTTTGTTGCTTAAAAGCCCCAGTCACGGAGAGACTCAACCACCGCACACGAGGAGCAGTAGCACCCACCCAAGCTGGTGACACCGTCGAGCAGCAGCCCTCGTCCACCAGGTAAGAGTTGGGGCAGGAGGCTGCGGTGTCTGGGTAGGAGAAAGGACTGTGAGATGGACAGCCAGGAAGGGACTGCAGTGCTGGGGCAACGGGAGCTGCATCTGAAATGGCACCTTCTGTAGAAAACAGAAGGTAGCAGAGAGAGGAGGGGGTTTCTCCTTTGACTGCAGAGGTCCTCCAGGCTGGGTGCCTGCCTTGCGGTCACCCTGGCATACATACCTTAGCAGTAGCTATGGGCAGCCTCATGTGTGTGCATGGTGGGGTGCCCATTGCAAAGAAAACCTCTGAAACCCTTGCTCCTGTTGTGCAGCCCAAACTCCAAACCACAGGGGCAGACTCAGGGTGACCATCAGGGTTATCCTTTCACTGTGCAAAACTGGGGCTCCATGGGGGATTTAAGTGGGATGCTTGGAGGGCTTTTCTTGTTTCCTGGCCTGGCTTTATTCTGCTGGCTCAGCTTGACCATGTCCTCCACTCAAGGGAATGGGAGCAGACCCAGCACCACAGAGGATTTTGTTCCTGTGGAAGGGTGGTTGGGGCAGCAGCTGGGCTGGGGCAGCTCATTGCTCCCTGAGGAGCAGCTGGCTAAGTCCTGCATGTTCATGGAGCAACCTTCTCCACAATCTGCCTTCAGCCATGCAAACTGGGGTGAACGATACTCTACATTCCCAAGCTCTTGTAGGATGCCCTTGTTCCATGTTCATAATGTAAAAAGTTATCACAACCCTGTCCAAAGAGGTGGCTGTAGCTCAAGGCAGTGGGTATGGGCAGTGTTAGAGATGAGGGGTTATGCTGTTTCCATCCTCTCCTCCACCATGTTCTCTCCCTTGCAATTCTCCCTGGCTGCAAGTTGGCTTTTCCAGGGCTGTGGCTGCACAGCAGCTGGAGGTCCAGGAGGTGATAACTGGAGCTGGTCTGTGCAGATACTACTGTGTGCAGCAGGATTAGGTTTGGACACATTGCATAGGTCAGTGCTGAGCTTTGGGTGCTTTGGTGGCTTGAGCCAGGTCTTGCTGCTGCTCAGCGACATCAAAGGCTCTTCCATCATGGGCTTTTGGGGTTGGTATTGTGGACTGAGCCCCAGCTGTAGCTCTGCAGCATGCTCTCCATCCTCATGGGCACTGGGGAACCAGGGCAGCAAGCGCTGCTGCTGCCAACCTATCCCATATCCTCCACCTACCCAGAGCAGGCAGTGATTTCTTTTCCTGTTCAGCTGGCATTTGCTGCTCTCTGGCCCATCTCCAGCTGTAAAACTCCAGGCTAGGTGGTCCAGGCTACAAGCTTGAATTGCCCATTGGGTGACTGTGATGGGGTGGCTTGTGCAGTGCAGATGTGACCAGGCACAAAGCGCTGCCCTGGCAGACACCCTGTGCCTCGAGCTCCCGCTCTCCTTCCCACCTACGACTTGAGCGTGGCCTCAGGACACTGCCCAGTGCTGGCCCTCTGCTTTTTAATCACCGAGTGGCCCAGCTGGCCTTGAGCTGTGGATTTCAGTGCAGGGTCAGGTTCTGCAGAGCTCTGCTTGCAGCAGTGCCGGGTTTATGGAGGTGCAGGGGGTGGTGCATCCTCGGGGCCGGGTCAGGCTCCGCGGGGCAGCCCTGGATGCAGGAGCTGCTGCTGTCTCTGCCTGTCAGAGAAGTGCCCTCTGCTGTAACTGCCTGAGAAGCTTCGTGGCACCAGGAAAACCCGAGAGCACAGCAGGAGCCTCTAGGAGATGAAGACGGAATTAGAACTTTAATCTTATTTAGACTCTGGGTAATTAATATAAAGGCTATAAAACGTGGGCCTGATCCTGGCGCTGACTGCTGGGCACCGTGCTGTGGCCGGCAGGGCTGCAGCAGCTGCAGGCTGGCTCTCCTCCCCGGCTGGCTCTCCTGGCAGGTGCCAATGTTTTGTTTGCAGACATGGTGGCTTTAATCCTGGAGCTGGGACGGGTTGTGCACTGTGAGAGCCACGCTGCTTCAGTTTGGCCTGTGGACTCCAAAATCTCCCAGAGACAGGAATCTGGCTGATACCTGTCTTGGCACACGATTGCAAGCTCTGCTTTTCTAAAGAGGATAACGAGTCCTGTTCATTTTCTGGCTCTGCAGCAGCAAGGTGGGGCAGGATGGGTTTGGTGCTTGCCTTTCTCAGGAAAACCTGTGTGTCCTGTCCAGCATCCCTATTCCCTGGTGTTGGGATTTGGGTGCCCTTTCCATGGGCAAGACCCCTAAGGATCCTACTGTTGTAGTGGACAGCTCATGTAAAACCATCTTGGTTAAATGTAATTCCAGCTTTCACCTGGCCTTTATATGGTGATGACCATTATTTCCCCAAAGGGAAATAGAGGATGGGCCCAGGATTTGCTCTTTTGGAGTGCTGAGCTACACCTTTTCTGGCATAGATGATGCTGGTCCTGGGGACTGCCTGTGATGTGGGCACTGTGGGGCTGCTCCTGGGCTGGGGATGGTGCAGCTGTACAACATCTGGTCCAGCCCTGCTGATGTCCTTGTGCCAGGGCTGGTTTCACAGCCGTCGATCCTGCAGCAGGATCCAGCAGCAAAACCTGGCGGTCCGCTGCTCTCAGCTGCAGAGTAAACAAGCTGGCAAGAGAAACCATTTTGCTTCAGCTAGTAGGAGAAACCCTTTTTAGGTAGCACTTCCAACTGGCAATGCTCTCCTTCATTAACCCCCTCCTTCCCTTTCCAATGAAACGTGAATTTGCAGCGATTGGAGATCAGGCACTTGCCAGTGCAGCTTTGCCACCCAGAGCAACGAACACAGACGTGAATTTACTGCTTGATCTCATAATTTCAGTGCAATTAGACTGGCTGCTATAAAGCAATTTCCCCTTGAGCCTCGGAGTCCTGGGCCTGGGCACTACTCAGCTTTTCTCAGACAAGGAAATGGAGGCCTTTGGGTATTGGCTGAAACACGAGTTTTTTTGGGTGCACCTGGAACTTGACTCCCTGGAGATGCGTCTATGAGCTGGAGCTGCGGGTGCCTGGCATGTCTGAAAAGGAGCCTGCTTTTCAGGCTTACTTATTACAAGTCAGGCACCCAAAGCTGGTGGGAAAACAAGCCAGAACAAGGTTTTCAGGCTGAGCTCTTGGAGCAGGGCCGGCCTCTGCCACCTTCTCCTCTGTGCTGGGCAAGCTTAATGTTGCCTTGCTCCCCAAGCTGCCCCCATCTTGGGGGGGACTTGTAGGGCAGACCCACAGGTTCTGCTGCAGCGTGTGGGGAATGGGGCATGTTGGCTCCCAAAGCCAGCAGCCCTTGGAGAGGCATAGCCGTCTGTATTGATCCAGCGGGCTGTGGGTAGGGCTGTCACCTCACTGTTGTAGCTGTTAGCTCTTTCTCACAGCTTTGGTATCACAAATACCTTGTGTAAAATCCTGGAGAAAAAGGGATTGAAACCATACTGGAAAAGCATCCATTTAATTGTCTTTTCTCCATGCTTTTAGGTGGGGAGCTGTATAGTGCCAAGCACCACTGTAGCACTGGGCATGGATGACATGCTCAGCATTTTGATTTGGTCTGTTCCTACCTAAATTCACCAACTCATTTCTTGTGTTCCTGGGAACCTATGTGCTTGGTATGGGTGCTTCTGTAAGCTTCCCTGCCATTGCTTCATGGCCTCTTGCTGCTGTGTGGCCAAGCATCTGTGCCCCACATGGTGCTTACAAACTCTCCTGGTGCCTTCTATGGTCCTGCTGGAGTGTTGGGAGGTCCCTTGGATAGGAATTGTATGATTCTTCTTTTAACTTATCCTGGAAGGGTGGAATTGAGGAGGTTATTGCTACCTGAATCCTACTGCTGATCCTCTCCTGAGTGGCCTCTGCTTATCCTGCTGCAAGGGGGAAATGCTGGCTGTGTTGGCCAGCTGGTGATGTGATCCAAAGGAGAAGAAGGGGGTTTCTGTCTGTGCTGATGTATTTTAGTCCACTGATGACTTGCTGTGCCCACAGGTCAATCTGCAGTAGCAGATCTGTTCAGTGCTAGAGCTGAGGAGGGGAATGAGCTGCTGATATTGTAAGCAGAGCTGTGGGTGTTCCTGGAGGGTCTGCAATGTCTGGGTTGGTCTTGGTGTGAGTTGTGTGGCTCATCTCATGCCCAGAGCTGCTTGTGTGATGCTTTCCAGGGGCAGCATTGTAAAGCTCCTGGCACAGGCACTTCCCCATGTCTCTAACAAACCTGTTCAGCTGTGCTGGTTGCTGTTGGTGCCTTATCTCCTTGTTTCTGGCATTTGGAGGCCATTGATTTCCTGCAAAACCATTGCAGGATGCTAAAGCTGCAAGACAATGGTGTGTGGCAAGCTCAGGAGCTGCCCTTTTGGGAAGAGGGGATGCAATTGGGGTCTACTCCTTTTGGTGAACATTTCACACCTTGGACTGGGTGCTCCTCTGGGCCCTGCCAGCCAAGGAGCTCATTAAACCTCCCGGATACACATGGTGCTTACCCTTCTCCTGTGGTCTTGTGGGGTCCTGGGAGTTCCTCTGGCACTGTGGGACAGAAAGCAAATCTGTGCCAGGGGACTCCCTTGGCAGCTGGTGACTCCCTAGAGCTGTTGTGGGGTCTTGCTGCTGCCACCCTAAAGCATCACTTCCAGGAGCCATGAGGTGCCCTGGGCAACCAGTGCTGTTTGCTGGGCTGTGGTATCTGATAGAGACCTTATTTTAATTGCTAGGTCAGATATCCTGCAGTCTTTATTGCCATGTAGCCAAGAGTTGATCCCTGGACTCGGTCTGACCCCGAGTTACAGCTGTAAATGAGGCTGTGCTGGAGCACAGTCCTTACCCAAACTGGGAAGTCTGTCTCCAACACCAGCATGAATGAGGGATCTTACCTGCAAATCCTGTTCCCGTCCGTCCCGGGTGGAGCAGGACAGGACTTGCTGGGGACTTGAATGGGGTTTGTAATCGTGCTCCCTGCTGGCGATGGGAGCAGCAGGCTTGGAGGAGGCTGCTATAGGGTTCTGGGAGGGGTGGAGACCAGGCACCTGTGATCTAGGGCTAATCCTGCCTCGATTTCCCCTCCCATCTCCCCTGTCCCGTGGTTTCTAGATATTCATCAGAGCAGGGCAGGGCCTGTCTTACTGCACAGGCAGTGTCTGGTGCGGGGGACCCTTGGGTGACTCCTGTGATGGGCATTGCTCATCTCCAGTGACACGACCTGCCCAGGGCTCGGAGTGCCAGGTGATGCTTGGCATTGAGGGCAGCCAAACCAAACTGTTCCTGCCAAATCTGTAGGGAGGGCAGTTGGGGTAAAAACTGTAGTAAAGTTGGAGCTGAGGCTCGCCTGGGCAATGAAGGCTGGGGTGCCGAATGGGAGTTTGGCCCCGGGCAGGGTGGGGTCCCAGTGGGGATCCCCTTCCTCACTGAAAGTGACTCCGGGAGCGCTGCCAGCGGGCGCGGGGCTCCGAAAGGGTTAATGGCTGCTCGTCTGTCATGGAACCTCCAGCCTTTCCCGAGCAGAGCCCTCCGGCCGGGAGCAGCGTGGCCTTACTGTGCCCCGCGGATGGACGGACAGACGGCAGGACTACAATCCCCGGCAGGGAGCAAACCCCCGGGGTGTGCCGGGACTGGTAGTCCGGGCCCTGGCGTGGGGGTCCCCGCTGCCACTCGTGGCTGGGGCGGGGGGACCCGGAGGGAATGTGCCGGCTCGGGGAGGAGCCAGCGTGTTCACCCACTTTGTTGTTATATACCTTAAAGGAGCAGTGGCTGTGCCCGAGCGAGCTCCCTAGCGGAGCCGCGCAACCCGGGCTGTGGGCTTTTTAAAGATAAAAATCACTCGCGTGGCCTCCCTTATTAACGACATCTCCCGCTCTCAGTAACTCCTTCGGCGCCTGGGCATCGGCAGCCGGCGCCGTGCCGGGCCCGCCCGCCGCGGGGCTGCTGCGCTGCGCTGGACCGCTCTGGTCCTGCATCCCCGCCAGAGCATCCTCCTCCCGGCGCTCTCTCTCTGGGAGCCCGGAGCTGCCGGGATGTGAATGCCGAAACCCCCAGCGCTCATCGTGCCACGGAAAATCTATTTCCTTTCAGGGGAGACATCCCCGCTCATGGCCGCCGCAGATAAAGAGCTCTGGAGAGAAGCGTGGACTTAGCGACGACGTGGGCAGCGCGGCAGATTTCTCATGCCGCTGTGGCACAGCCGTGACCTGGAGATTTCTTCCCCCCTCCGGCATAATTCAGTCTAGCACCCGGTGCCTCCAGCTAAACACCCTGGCCCGGCCCTGGCATGTGCCCAGCAGACACCCACATCAAAGCCACCGCGGCTTGCCTGGCCCCTCGCCAGCAGCTACCTCTAGACAGCTTGTGCAAACCTGGAGGGAGATGAGTGCGGAGCATCCAGCCCTCAGCAGCTCCCGCCTGCTGTGGGGCTGGCTTGGGTGTGTGTGGTGGGAGCCACAGCTGGGTGGGTGACCCCGTGCTGGGGGTGCCTGTGAAACATCTGCCCCGGTGATGCTGGGCAGCTGCAGCCTGGCACCGGCTGCTTTCAGCTGCTTTGTCCCTGCTTCTCTGTGCTGGTCATTGCCTCCATGTCCCTCTGAGCCTCGGCAGAGGGGGATGAAATCTCTCTGGCAGGTGAATGTGCTGGAGAGACGCTGGTGGAGCACAGCACAAGAGACTTGCTGACTGGAAAAGCAGGAATAACCATCCAGAGGCAGCTGGTGTGTTGCTGTGGTGCTGCAGGGAGCTGGCAGCTGGGCTGGCCCATGCTGGTGGTGCTCTGGGGCAGGTGGCCCAGGCCTGCCTTTGCTTCCCAGGGTCACACACTTCAGCTCACACGTGGGTTGTCACCAGCAGGAATGCAAGGAGAGGGCTTGGGTGGCAGAGATGAGCCCAGTGCTCTTGGCTGAGCCTTTTGCTCCTGGGTTTTTGGGTCATCTCAGCCCCCTCACAGCCTGGATGTTTGCCTGCTGAGGGGCTGTACTCGATCCTTTTTCCCGTCATGACTGTAGGTGTTGGAAAGAGCATTGGGAACACATGCTCCTGCCTGGAACTGGGCTCTCACTGGTCTGTGCTATGAGTTCAGAATAGTGTCCAAAATGTTTCCAGCCTGGTGCCTGGTCCAGCATGGCTGGCAGTGGGCAGAGGTGCTGCTCTTGTTTGGTTTTGGAGTTGTCTGGGTGAAATTCATACCCAGAGCAGAGGAACTCTTCCCTTGGGTGCAGAAAGCTCCTGGTGCATGAGTGACATGGTGGGAGCAGAAGGGCTGAAGCCCATCAGAGCTGGTATCTGGAGAGCCCTGCTGTGCCTGGCCCTGGCTGCCCTGTGTGCAGAGACTCCTGTGGGTGGGTGCTGCAGCACAACCCATGCAGCTGTGACCTCTTGGACACACTGAGGGCAGCAGAAAGACCCTTCTGGGCTGCAGCAGAGTCTGTATCACATTCTTTTCTGTGCAAAAGGAAACAGTGGAGGGGGAGAGGCTGTGCTGATCTGCTGGCTGCTGCATCCCTCAAGGAACCTGGGCTGCAGGGAGCCCATGATGCTGCTGTACTGTGGATGCAGCCAGCCTGCTGCCTCAGTGATGCTGAGACAAGGAACTGTAAGAGGTCCTGCCCTTGCTGTGGCCAGTTCACAGCAGTCTGTGGAAGCACCAGTGCAACCTTTATAGTGAACTGTGAACAATGAGGATCCTATGGGATGCAGGGAAGATAGTAGGGGCTCAGTCTCACACCTCGTGTTGTGCCTGGCTGATCTCCAGAGTCTGTTCAGAGGCTAGGTGAGGGATGAGGTGTTGGGTGCTGTAGACTGGGCTGAACCTTGTTCTAGTCACTCACTCCCTGTGCTCCTTGTGCTCCCTGTGCTCTTTGGTGCTGCAATGCTGGCAAGTTGCTGTCTTGCAAACAGCTCCTGTACATGTGTGTGCTCTGCTGGCCCAGCAGGGACCTGTCTACAGGGCTGTGTGAACCCTGATCCAGAATTTGGGGGGAAATGATGGGCTCCACAGAGACCTGGTGAAGCTCTCTAGTGGGGAAGGGCACAGAAAAGCTCTCCTACAGGTCTTAGTTCTGTTGCTTATTCCTTTTTGCTTTTCATCCCTTGCCTGCCATTTGGGATCCCCATACCAGCATCCTTACAGCTGCCTAACACATTGTGATGGTTGTGTTGGAGCAGGTGCCTCTAAGGAGCCCTGCAGTGAGGCTGCTGAGGTGTGTACCCCTCCACACCCCCCGAGCTGATTGCTTCTGACACAGTCCTGCTCAGACTAAGGCTGAGCCCAGACCCTTCCTGTCTGACATTGGAGCAGAAGCCCCAAAGGGTGAAATGCAGCTGCTGGAGGAGGCAGCAGGAACTGTGGGTTGGGGGTCTTGGAGGTGAAGCTGTTTGCAAGCAGCTCCTGGGTGCGGTGGCAGTTTTTACACTGTGTGACTTTCCCATATGCACAGGCATCCCCAAGGCTGAAGGGAACTTTGACTCTGGCAAGGGTAGAAATGAAATGTGGATAACATCGCTAGGCTAGCGTTGCTAGAGGAATTAAGAACCAAGCAACTGCATCCATAGGAACCTCAGTTCTTCCCTTATCCCCTTGCACATCGAAGTTAATTGCATTTCCAACTGACACATCAAGCTGTCCTGCCACAGTCATCTGTGGCAAAGTCAGTGCATCGTGGTTGCTCTGGGATATAAACCTCACCTCTGGTGCCTCGCTCTCTTGGGGGATAATGTCTTTCCCAGGGCTGTTTGTGGTATGGTCAGGTCTTAGGAGCCCAGGGCTCAAGCTGAGTTGTCTTGTCAGGTCTTTACGGGTATCTCTTGAAGGTGAGACTTGTCAGGCTTAAGCAATGGATGAAATTTTTTTAATGGGTGTTCAGCAGCCACTGTGGAGATGCTTAAGGGCATAAATTTTTTAAGAGCATAATGGATGTTAAGCTCTCAAAAATAAATCCTAAGTCTCTCTAGCCTGTGTTTCTCAAGGTATTGGCGGCTAGCTTAAAATGAGAGAGCAAGCAAAATGAAATAAAAGGCTTTTAGATGGTGCAGATCACCAGTGTGGAGCTTCTGCTTTCTTTGTGTGTCTGAGTTAGCACTTTGAGATGCTGAGGATCAGGTCAGGGAGGTCTTAATCCCTGGTCAATGCTTTAGGGACTCAGACTGGAAAGCAGAAATAAAGGATTTTCCCCACAGCAGGAAGATTGGTAGTGCAGAGTGGGCAATGCTGGGTGCTAAACCCTCTGGCCTAGAGGACTTAGTGATGGCAACCAGAAAGTCTGGTCCAAAACTACATGGAAGTTCTCTTGGCAAAGCAGAGCCAGTAAAGTCTGGGTGTGGGAGATGGGCTGGTGCCTTCGTCCTTCGAGCAGGAGGCAGGAAGACTGCACAGAGCAGCTCTGCACAGACAATTCCAGGGAGTTGACAATGAAGCTGTGAGGTGCCAGAGCTTCCTCTTCCACCCTGCCCAGATGAGCTTTTCCCATGGAAGTGACAGCCCTGTGCAGGGGTTTCACCCGGTCCTTGTTGCACCAGCAGGTGGGACAGCAGGAAGGGGATGCTCCCTGCTGGCTGGTGCAGTGCCCCAGAGCTGGGAAATGGAGAGGAACTGGCTTCATCCTTCCCCAGGCACTGTTACCCCAGGCTGGGAATCAGAGCCACTCTTTCTCTCTCTCCAGCCTCAGCAATGGGAAGGAGGTGGAAGGATGCTGTGCTGGCACAGGCAGCACTGCTGAGGGTGCCAGGAAGTGACAGCCCAAAACTTGTTTGACGTTGTTTTCTTCTCCCACCACTGGAGAAGGGAGGACTGCAGCTCCAGGAGCATGGAGCTCATGCTTGTCTCCTCCTGCCCAAAGGGGCTGGCTCAGGAAAAGTGGGAGCAGCCCTGATCCCATGCACAACCCTGGGAGGTGGCATGAATGCAAATGCTGGCATCCTGCAGTGCTGCACCTTTGTGTTGTTCATGCCAGCTTCCCTCCCAAATCTGGTTGGAAACATTCCTGCATTCCCCATGAGGTCAGCTCAGCTGTGGCTCTGCTCTCTGAGGTCACCTTGTACCTGCTGAGGGCTGGGCCCCATTTTATAGAGCTTTTCCATGAGGTGTGCCCTGGGAATGCTCTCCCCTGGGCTGTTGGTAACAGTGCTTGGAGATGAGCAGTGCTGGTGCCTTAAGGAGCCTGAGGCAGTTAAGGTGCTGGGTGATTTGCACCTGGAATTTCTGTTCCTTTCTGCTCCTTGATGGGGTTTGGAGGTAGGTGTTGACCCACTCTGAGGTGACAGGTTCAGAAGCATCAGGTTGTGAGTGCCTTGGTGGCAGGAAGAAGTAAGAAAAGTAGATTTGGAAGTAACCAGGGAAAACTTTTCCTTGAAGTATGGGTTGATGCAGAAATGTTACCTGCTGCTTTTCTACTTCAGCCTAGCCCTGTTCCTCAGTTCTGGTAGTGATTGGTGTGTAATAATGCAAATAGGAAAACCATGTATTTCTGATGTGGACTGGGTCTGCTCAAAGGGCTGTTGTTTATAAAGTCTGACTGCCTTCCTTCATCTCAAAAGCACCTTTGGATTCTCTGCCCCATCAGAGCTAAGCCAAGGGACAAAAGGGTCTATCTTCCCCTCTTCCCTGACAGCTGTGAGGATCAGGGCTCTGGCTGCTCCTCGAAAACACAAGGAGTGTCTCACCAAGAGCCTCTGGCAGGAGGCTGGCATGGGCTGCTCCTCCTTGCTCTGTTTTGCACATTCAGATTTTCTTTCTTGTTTCTCCAGCCCTCTAAGCACTGCTCAGCCCTGCTCAGGCTGGGAGAGCATTCCTGGGTGATTGCTGCTGGAGTGATTGGAGGTGGGAGAACACCTTCCTACCCAACAAGAGTTTGCAAGTTCTCTGGGCTCCCAGCTGCTCTGGCTGCTGCTGCTGCTGCCTCTTGGGGGAGGACAGGAGGGACTGAGCAGGGGATCTCTTCTCCTTGGCACAGCTGCACTGGGGCTCTCTGTGGCTCCCAGGAACCAGGCATGGCAGCTCTTCCCCAGATGGAGGATGGGACCCTGGGGGTTGTTACCTTCTGCTGCTTTGCTGCCCCAAAAAAGCCTGAAGGCTGTTTACTGCTGCTGTTCTGCTGTTCTGTATTGAATTGCACCAAAGCCCATGCTCCCCTCTGTTATCCCTGAAGATGGATGCAGATGACTCCCCTCCTGACATGTGCATGATCTGTGTGCGCTTGGCTCTCCTCTCTTCCTGGGCAACTGGCAGGTTATTTTTGGTTCTGGAGCGGCCCAGATCTGGTTTCTGCTGGGGTGAGTCCCTGCCCAGTGCACCTCTTGCAACCCCAGGCTTGTGGGAGGTGAGGAGCAGTCTTCCCTTGCCCACATGTCAGCTGGAACCAGCAGGGATGCTCCAGTAGTCCCCTGCTGAAAGGCTCATCTCGCATTTCTGTGGAATGGCTGAGAGAAGGGGACATTGGCCAGGTCTATGGGGACTCACCTGGATGTGGCAGCCCAGGAAACCTGATCTGTGGGCCTCTTTGAGAGGAAAGGGATGGGCAGGAGCAGCTGGTGCTCTCTTAGGGTTTGGAAATCCAAGCCAGCACCTCGTCACGTGCATCCCTCTTGGCTCACAGGCTGGAGGAACAGCATCCCCCTTCCCTTGGCTCCTGGCCTCCTGCCAGTGTCCTGCAGGGAAAGCCCCTTCAGAAGGGCACTGTGAGGGCTGAAGGGTTTTCTGGGGACAGCCCTGGGGAGATGCTGGGGACCTCCTGCTCTGTCTCTCCTTGGGAAGGCTTGCAAGGCTGTTCCTTCTCTTAAGTTCCCCTGCAACTTCAGCACTTGCTTAAAATCAAGGTTTGTGCCAGCAATCCTGGAGCATGGCTTTATTCCACTGCAACAGGGTGCCACACAAAGCATCCTCTCCACGTCTGCATGGTGGGATTTTTGGAGGTCCCTGCTTACCTGGAGGGGGACAGAGGGTAAATGCAATCATAGAAGTGTTTTTCACGTTAGACACAGGTTGAGTATTTGCTGGGCACCGTGGGCTGTGAGGGAAAGTGAGGCTGCTTGTTTCTCTGTGCCCAGGTGCCTCTGTAGGCTGGTGGAGCTGAGCACCTTGCTGAAGGTGAACATCTTGGTGGAACTGAGTCTGCAGGAGGTATTTTGAGAGCAGGTATCCACAGTGGATGTGTCCCCAGCTGCTTTGCTGGCACTGTGTACAGAAATCATTATTCAAGGCTTTTAGTAGGGTGGTGTCCTGTTTATGCCAGTATTTGGTGCTATGCTCCCCATGGGTGCTGAAGAGCCTGTGTGCCCAGCATGGAGGTGGGGTAAGAGCCCCTCCCCAGGCAGTGCTGGCTGCCATGGCTAAGGACCCTGCATCCAAACAGTGCTGAGGAGAGCGGGACTAAAATCACCGTGCATACACCAGTAGGGTGGCTGCCAGGGATTCTGCAGGTCAGGCTGGGAGTCAGGGCTGCTCTGATGTGTCCTGGGCATCAGGAGAGGCTGCAGCACTCCCTGTCCAGTGCTTCCCATCCTCAGTGGCACAGCTTTTTCTCACTGAGAACTGTGTCCTTTTCTCTGGGGAGGGAGCATCAACACATCCTCCCACACTCCTGCTCATCCCCTTCCAACAAAATGCTGCTCTGACGTTTCTGCTCCTGGCAGGAAGTGAAGCTGTTTCCAGTCCCTGACTGGGGCTCATGGTGTAAGCACACAGGTCTGGGCTCTCGTGCTCTGAGCATCCTCCTTTTCTGCTCTGTGTTGGGTTTCTGACTCACCTCAGGACCTGAGAGCCTGGCTCCTAACTCTGCAAGGCTGGCTCCTGCCAGCTCTTCTGTGGGAGACCTCATCTCCCCATGAGCTGAGGGTCTCTTGCTACCGAAAACAGAACCAAATCAACTCTGAATAGGCTTTAACTTACTATTCAGGAATACAATAGAAAATCAAAGAGATGGTACATCTCCTTCAGCTGTCTGTGTGCCTGGTTTCCTTTGTTGCAGGTGACTGAAGGAAAGAAAATAGGTTTGTTATGAAAGCACCAGGTCCAAACTGCCCTGCTCTGGCAATCTGGAAACCAGGAGATGGAGAGATTCATGTGGACCAGGGCTGCTGTGGGTGGGAGCAACACAAGGCTGTGGCTGGTGGCTCTGTTGCCCCAGGTTGGCTCTGCAGGGTGCAAAGAGCACCTGAGTTCTGCACAGCACAGCAGGTTTGGTGTGGGGGGCTTTGTCCAGCCCTCATTCCTGCCTGAGTCCTTGCAGAAGACAAGCTGCCTCCTTGTGCCTCCTGCTTTTTGGCTGTACAACATGGAGCACATCTTTTGCCCCTCTGCTGCTGGTCTGTGATCAGTTTCTTCCTTGGTCTGGCTACTCTGCTGGTGGGCACAGCCTTTGGCAATAATCAACTACACAAAGAGTGAAATTCAAATGCACAAAGTGAAATATTTGCTGTGAGGAATCCTAGGGCTGTTCTGTCCCACCAAGATGTCTCATGGGATGTGTGGTAGGGCCACAAAGCTACTGTCAGGGGTGGGGTGCTGAGCAGGGAGAAGGTAAGGGGTCCTTCCTACAGAAGTTAATTCCAAGAATGCTGCTTTCAGGGTGGGCTTGTTGGCAAGGGCTGAGTTCCACATCCAAACTTTCTCATCTCTGGCGTAGCTGGTGCACAGGCATGGACAGCCAGACACGTCCCCCGCTGCAGCGGGCTGGGGAGGGGAGGCAGCAGGGGAGGCAGCAGCGGGCTCGCATCCCCTGGCAGTGCCGGAGCCCTCGGGCCCCACGCGAGCTCTGCCAGCCCCGGGGGTGGGCGCGGGCAGCAGCCTGTGCTCAGGCAGCGCCTTGGACCTGAATGCGATGTGAACTCAGGCTTCCCTTTTGAAGTTTGACACCCGGGATTTTCCCCACCCACCAGAAGGACTGAAGACAAAAAAGAGTAGAAAAGAAAAAGGGGGTGGAGGGGGGGAAACCCTTTTTAAACTGCTGGCGAGGGCATGTCAAGGAGGCTGGAGCTGAAGGGGCTGTGGGGGAGGGCTCGGTGCGTGTCTATCTGCCCGGCCAGCTCTGACTCACCCACATGTGCAGGTCAGCCGGGTTTCGGGTTGAGCCTCGCTCGCCCGGCAATGCCGAGAGGCGTTTGCAGAGGCAGGAGGGAAGCAGAAGAAAGTGAAGAAGAGTTATTGCACCTTGGCAATGTGTGATGGCCCTGAACTGTGTCCCCTCTCTTGACCCTTGCAGCTGCATCCCAGCCTTGGAGGAATCAAGTAGGGTCCAACCAACCTTGGGGGAATCAAGAGAGCTGGGATTTGGCCCCACTGATGTAAGGGTTGCAGGATTAGGCTGCCTTAAACAACAAAGGCCTTGCTCTGCCTGTCAGACAGATACCCCAGGGGCAGACTGGAAGGGTGTGGAGTGGAGGCTCCTCTTTGCAGAGGTAGGATGGGAATGTTTTCTGGTCCTGCCTGTCTGGTTTAACACTCCCAGCTGGGGCTTGGATGATCCAAAAGGGAGCTTGATCTGAGATGCAAGGCTACGACTTAGTTTTATTTAAAACTTCTAAAGCCTGAAGCTGCAAAGCTGTGACTTGGGCAGAGATTCACCTGATAGACTCGATCTGCCAGGGATGGAGTTGTGGACAAAGGCTGGGTATGATGCCTGTTTGTGGAAGGTTGTGCTGGTGCAGCTCCAAATGAGACCTGCAAAAGCAGCATCATGATCCCACCCCATCCCTCATCTCCACCTAGCTGTATGCCTCACCTTTTGGTTTGAAGTCAAAGCTTTGGGAGGTTGAATGTGGCTGCCTTTGGCATCCCCAAACCCAGGCTTGACTCACATGGTGTGTGCTCATCTCTGGAGAGAAATGGATGTTTTGTGAGTCTGAGTGTGACCAAATGGGTCCTGGAGGATCTGCTGGACCTCACTGGAGCCCTGAGCAATGCCTGCACCTATGCAAAGTGACATTTGGTCCAGCTTGTACTTCAGCACCATGTAAAGAGACAAGGGACATTCCAGTCCCCAACACCATCCTTGACCTCGTTCTGTGGGGTGGGAGGTGAAGGTGCTCTTGCCAGAGCTGCTTTCACCAAGAATAACCCCATGCCAGCAGCAAGCGCAAGAGGGGGGTTATGACCAGATGGTGTGACATGTCCCAGTCACCAGCTCAGAACAGCCACCCTTTCTGTGACTGCCCCATAAGGTAAAGCTCAGAGACATTTCATGGGAAATACTTCTAGGAAATAATTCCTAGAGCTGCAAGGAGCTGCTGATGTATTCTGTGCCTCAGGAGGACAAGTAGCTGGGCTGTTGCCCATGACAATGGTGTCAGGACCATGCCAAACTTTGTATGAGGTCTCTACTTCATGAGGTGAGCCCACCCATCCACGGCAGGAGGAGAAGGGCTTTGTAGTCTTGAGGCAGCTGGGGCTTAGCTGTACTGTCACCCCAAAACTTGGGTCCCATCTTCTTCCTTTCTTCCAGGCCCATGCCCTCTTGTTGAAGACTGTGGGGTTTAGCCTTATGATTTCAGTCCACCAAATATCACGGTCCACTTCTCCTCAGGGAACTTGCAACCCTTGCAACCTGCTGCACAACAGAACAACTGCCTGGCTCTGCCTGAAGGGGTCTTGCCCTTGGTGCCACAGCCATGCCAGGTGCCAAAGTCTGGAGAGCAGCACTGAAATCATTATTTCAGCTGGAGCTGCTTGCTCCTACCCTCATGGGAGGAATGCCATGTACCAGTTGCTGGCTGCAAGAGCCGTGTGAGCAGAGCCAGAGGAGAGAGCTGGGATGCCTACTAAGGGGAACAGCAATTCCCCTCTCTCAGTTCTGTGTCTGTGAACCACATAATGAGGGAGGTGGCCATTCCACCAAAAGGTTAAAATAAGTGTGCCAAAATCCTGCTGCCTTCTGTAGCTGGGGTAGGGGAGGGAGGAAGCTGTTTGTGCAGTTGTTCATAAAAATCAAATGTGAAAGGAGTGGAAATGCTGCAGCACAGCAGAGGGCATCTTGGAGGGGAACCTGTGTGCCACCTGCATGAGGTCCATCAGCCTCCTCCTGCTTCAGATGCTGACCTCAGCACTGCTGAGACGCAGGGAATGGTGTCCCTTGAAACCCTCTCCCTCTCCCCACACACTGTGGCTGAGGGTTTGCAGCAAAACCGAAAAATGCCTCATCCTAGAACTGTGCCTTCTGCCAACTTCTCTTATCAGAGCCTGTGCGTTCGCCTAAAGCCAGGCGCTGTAGGGCTGGGGAGCAGCCTGCTCTTACACTGCTCGCTTGCCTGCAGCCTGTTTGCATTCATGATTGCATCCGTGCATTAAAGTGCTTTGAGCTCCTCGTTACCCAAGTGCAGAGTCTGAGTTTTAACGAGCCACCCGTGGGAGCTGGGAGCGGGAGAGACGAGCCCGCCGTCCTGCTGAACCGCGGCAGAGCCTGACAACAGGCACCGCTGCCTGGAAACGGTGGGCAAAGGCTTTATTGACCACTGGAGGTCACTTTTTCAATAATGCAGTACAATCCAACTTTATTTTGTCAGTACCTTTCATGCAGGCTGCTTCTGAGCTGCTCGGCAGATCCACTGCAAATGCGGGAGAGGAAAGACTTGTGGAGCTGGGGAGGTGGAGGCTGCTCAGCAGCACGGGGTGCAAAAAAGGCTCTCGTGCCTCAGCGAAGAGCCAGAGGAGGAGAACAGAAAATGAAGCAGCCTGAATGCTGCTTCCCTGAGCTGTAGATGCACCTTCAGGCTCTTCATAAGTGAAGGAGTGTGTTTGGCACTGGGGGGCTGGAGGAGGGGTGGGCGTTGCAGGAGGGTGCTGGGGGTGGCAGGTCAGTGCAGGAGGGGCTGGGTGCTGTGCAGGGGAGGTCATCCAGCATTTCTCAGCTCGAGACAGGCAGTTGTTGGGAAATGAAGGCCCTACAGCAGCGTGGTCAGGAATCCAGCTTGCTGCAGCTGTTTGCTCTCCCAGAGTGAAGGAGTTTCAGAAACCCTGTGATTTCAGCTTACAAAAGAGGCTGGACGTGGGCAGGCTCAGGCCAATTCTGAGCCAGGAATTGTGCCTGAATCATGTTCCTTTGCTCCCTGCATGGTGCTGAGCTGTTCCTGGGAGGTGACTGTGATGTCCTGTCTGCACTGCCTGCCTGCTCCAGGCATCGAGGTGACATTTCTGCCCCCACAAGGGCTTGGTCAGGCACCTGCTCCCAGGCTGAATGCTGTCCTTGGACAGGGAGAGATATGGGAGACTGTGAGAGGCTGCCTTTGGTCACCCCAAAATCCCATGCAGGAGTGAGGAAGGACATCCTGGGACTCTCTGATGCCAGCAGCTGCTGCTTTTCTGAAAGCACTGGGAGGGTCTCTGTACTGGGAGGAGAAGAGTCCATGAATATAGAAAGGGATGGAAACTGGGGGTGAAAAACCCAGCCAAAAGCCTTTGCTTGGGAGTCATGTTTCTTTTAGCCACCTAGAAAGTAAGTTGGAAAGCTGGTTGTGCCAGATCTGCCATGTGGGAATCACTTTTCCCTGCTGTTCTTTGGTGTTCCAGGCTCAGCCAAGGCTAGGAGTGACCTGGAGAGTTTTTGTGTCCAGGCTGCAGACCCCTAGCACAAACAACAGGGTTGCCTCTTACCCCCTGGCTCTTTATTCTGGACTAGCTGGTTTAGAAGGTGATGTTTCCATCATCACCAAAATGAGCAGATCTGGGGATTTTGGCTGACTTGATGTTATCGTTTCTCTCAGAGAGGTGGGAAGGGCGTAACTGTTTTCCATATCTGTTTCTTCTACAGCTCAGGTAGGAAGGGGCTGGGTTTGCATGGAAATGTTGGTGTTGTCCTTGGAGATCCTGTGTCTGGGCCAGGAATTGGTGCTGTCACTCTCCCCAAATTGCTGCAGGATCCGGACACGTGTGAGGCCTGTGAGTGTTTAACCACCACAGCAGATGGGACTCAAGACACGTCAGAGCAAATATTTAAAGATCCATTTTTATAAAGCCAATTTTTGGCCTATAAACCACCCTCCCCACAGCTCCCAGTGCTCATTGCTGAGAACTCCACTACTCCTGCTGCTTAGTCTCACTGCCAACTGGCAGGGCCCAGAAATGTGCTGTCTTGGTTTAGCACTGGATTTTTCTTCTTTTCCCCAACCCAGGATTTTATTTTGTTTGTTTGTTTTATTTATGGAAGGGATTTTCCTGCTCTTGGAAGAGTGGAACAGGAAGTGATTGCTCTAATGAGGGAGGGTGTATCCTGCTTGCTGCCCAGCCCCATCCCTATCTCCTTGTTTGTGCAACAATTTTTACTGTCTTGGCTGTTGCTGGAGCAGCACATGGTGAATCTCTTGTGCTGGAGGCAGGAGCATTCCTTCCTGAGCTGTTTCTCAGCCCCTGTTCTAGAACATTTTAGAAGATGGGGACAGGGCAATGTTATTGGAGGGGAGCTCTGAGTCTCCCTTTTCTACTCTGTTACCATCTTTTGGGGTTTTGGGGGTCAGACAGACTCCAAGGCTCAGTGACGTGTAGCCAGACACAGGTGGATGTCTTCCTGCTGCCTCAAATTTGTTTTGCAAAAGGCTGAACTGAGGAACATGTCTCCAGAGGGTGTCAAGACTGGGACCTTGTGTCCCCTTTTGCTCCAGAATACATCAGGGACAGGTGCCAGATTTCCAGAAATGATCCCTGACTTATTTACACAGTGTGGAACACTTTACACTTTACTCTTCCCTTTGCTGCTTTGTCTTTTAGCCTGGGCCCTGTGGAGCCAAGAACTGACATGGCTGCTAACACGGGCAGCTCTGCTTCTGAATGAGCAAAAGAAAAATAAATAGCATCTCAAATTGCAGCTCATGTGCAACGGGCCATGTTCCTGCTCTCTTTCCAGTCCTGCAGCTTGGGGTAGTTGCTTCTGACTTGCTTCTGCTGTGAGAGTAAGATGGCAACTGAGCCCAGGGACATTTTGGGATAGAACCAATTTAATCTCCCAGTGCTTCCATTTCTGCCTTGTATTAAAAGCTGCTCTAACTCTCCTAGGAGAGCTGCTAACATAACTCGCTGGTGTCTCTGCAGTGCTTGGAGATCCTCAGATGTGAGTGGTTAATGGTTGGACTTGATGATCTTACAGGTCTTTTCCAACCTAAACGATTCTATGATTCTATGGTTACAGAAGCTTTTAATAGCACTTAACTCCTCTGGAACGAAGTCCAAAGCAAGGGGAAATTCACAGCTGATAAGAAAAGCCATGTTGGTGCACTGGGTTAAACCCAGCATTGTGCCCTCTAATTATGCAGCAGTGGCCTGGGCTTCTGGAGTAACTGGGAAAGACAGGATGGTTGTGCTCGGCTGGAGGGAGCCAGGGCTTGATTTAGTGCCTGTTGAGATCAAGGGGCCTTTGATTTCAATGGGTATTGAATCAGGCACTGCAATATCAAATAGGCTAATCAGATAATAACTTCAGATTGTCTGACATAGATTCCTGTCCCTGAGTTGGGGCAGGCAGAGTAAATTGGGCAGCCAACTGGACAAGGCTGTGAGCTGTGGGCTGACAGCCCATCCCTAATGAACAGGATGTCCAGTAAGGGACTGGTGGTAAAGATGGTCTGGTACTGGGTATGGGATATGGGTCAGACATCACCCCTCCAGGCCAGAGATCCAGCACGAGCTGTGCCCCTCTCCCACCTTATTCCTGTGTGGGAGTTAATGCAGCCCTGGCATGCAGGGTAATGGTTACAGAAGCTAAAGAATTTGGGGTGATCTTGCATTGTTAAGCCCACATTTCCAGGCTTCTGCATGCTTCCTGCAAGAAAGGGCTTCTTTTTTGCAGTTCTTGGTGTATCAAGCGGGCACCTGGAATCATTTCTGCTGTAAGTGGGGAAATTTGGCACAGGAAGAGGCGGGACATAATGGGATGCTGATGCTTGTGGTGGGTTGACCCTGTCTGGCTGCCAGGTGTCCACTAAAGCCACTCTGTCACTCCCATCCTCAGTTGGACAGCATGGAGAAAATACAATTTAAGGCTCCTGGGGTGAGGTAAGGGCAGGGAGAGATTACTCACCAGTTACTGTCATGGGTAAAACAGATTCGACTTGGGGAAATTAGTTTGTCACCAGTCAAATCAGAGTAGGATATTGAGAAATAAAAACTAATTCTGAAAACACTTCCCGCCCACCTCTCCCTTTTCCCTTAATTAACTTCACTCCCAATTTTTTTACCTCTTCCCCCCCCAGCAGTGTAGGGGGACAGGGAAAGGGGACTGCAGTCAGTGCCTCACAAGCTGTTGCTGCCTGTTTCCTCCCCAGAGGGAGGACTCCTTATGTTCTTCCCATGCTCAGGTGTGGGGTCCTCCCACAGGAGGCAGCTCTCCATGACCTCCTCCAATGCACGTCCTCCCCTGGGGCTGCAGTTTTTAATGAACTGCTGCACTGTGGGTCACTTCCATGGGGGTCACAAATCCTGTCACCAAATCTGTTCCCACATAGGCTCCTCTCTCCATGGAGCCTCAGGTCCTGCCAGGAGCCTGCTCCAGCATGGACTTCCCATGGGGTCACAGCCTCCTTCAGGCATCCCCCTGCTCTGGCATGGGGTTCTCCATGGGCTGCAGGTGGATCTCTGAACCCCTGTGGATCTTCATGAGTTGCAGAGGCACAGCTGCCTCACTGTGGTATGCACCACAGGCTGCAGGGGAATCTCAGCTCTGATGCTTGGAGCATCTCCTCCTGCTCCTTTCATTGACCTTGGGGTCTGCAGAGCTGTTTCTCTCACATATTCTCATTCTTCTCTTTGGCAGCAGTTGCTCTGGGTGTTTTGTTGGGTTTTCCCCCCCATTTCTGGTATCTTATCCCAGAGGCACTGCTTTGTGGGCCTGTCTAGGAGCTGTCTGGCACTGACTTTGTTGGAGATAGGTGAAGCATCCAGCAGCTTCTCAGAGAAGCCACCCCTCACCATCCAAGCCCCATACAGTGCTCCTCAGGGATGTTAAATCTCCAGGATGCTATTTTGTGGGGTGGTTGTCCTGAGATTTGAGCCTTTTCATGCTGCATCTGCCTATGCTGGTAGGTAACCTGTTGTGTAGCATGGGCTGTGATCCCTTTCCCAGGATACCCAGGGAATTGTGCCCTGCTCTTGCAACATTCTTGATCTCTCCTGTGCTGCACCTGTGGCTCCTTTACTGGGGTTCTTGGTTGTTTTGCATTTGGTAGGTCCTGGGGAGGTGTGTGGTGGGGAACAGGACAGGGGTGAGGTACTCTGGGTGTGGGATATGTGTCTACAGTGATTGCAGCATCATCTCTGCTGCCAGTGCATGCCTGCTCTGCTGGGAGAGGGGTGGCTACTGTGATGGGACCAGCTCAGAAACAGCCCCCCCAGCTGCCACCTGAGCCCTGGGGTCTCACCTCGCTTCCGGCCTTGAAGATGAAAGGCTTTGGATGTGCTGCTTTGCAGGCATTGGAGCCTGCATAGCCCAACCCCTCTGGCTTTGTCTAGCAGTTGGGTTTTAAATCACAAAGTCTAATTCTGAAGCCTGTTCTGTTTCCCTCTGGTTGGGGGAAAAAACCCTGTAGTGTCCCACTCTGTGTGTGTTATGTGATGTCTAAGCAGAGCTTGAGCCCCAGCCCGTCCCACGATTGCTCTCTGTGGCTGCAGGAATGTTATCTCTGAGGTCTGCACCTGCCCTGATAGACTTGGCTGGAAGTGGGTCAGTAGGTTTAAAAGTTCTGGGAAGATATGTTGTGATCGTATCAGCATCACACCATAAAAGAAACAGGCTTGAAGTCAAATTCAAGGCAACAATGAAAACTTGGAGAGGAACTGAGAGAGGAGGCAGCGGATCAGCAGATGCAGAAATCCCTCTGGGTCCTATCAAATGTTTTGCCAGTGTTAAATGCTGAGTAAAATATAGTGTCTGAGAGATCAGATCACTGGGTATTCCCTCCGGATGGGGAGATCCCGGGTTGAATATCTCTTTGGTGAATCATCTTCTGGAGCTGTCGGAGCAGAGATCTGGCGTGGGGTTATCGCTGGGTCCGACTGGCTGCTGGAGGTGACGTTGCTTCCAGGCTATTTGGGCAATCCTACTTGAAGAAGATACATAAATAGCATCGTCCTGGTCTCTGCCACTAAAGCTCTGTTTCCTGAATGCTTGGATTCAGCAACAGCAAACAAAACCCTTCTGGGATGGTGTGAGAGGGCATTTACAGGGGAAGGGGAAGCTGGAGGGGTTTTGGCAGGAGTGTGCTCTGCTGCCTTTGTCTCCAGTAGGGCTTGGGGAAGGACAGCCCACAAAACTTCTTTAACAGAAGCATCTCAGGAATTTGCAAGACCCACTGAAGGGCTGTTCCAGGTCTTCAGCAGCTTCTGGCTGTTTTGCTGGATCTTCCTCTGTGAGCTGAGAGGTGGGTTACTGGCAGAGAGATCAATACAGGGGAAAGAATGCTAAATGACCTTCATGAATGATGCTGAAGGGCCTGTGTGGCACAGGAGGTATCAGGCCAATGTGAGAGAAATCATACTAGGAAAGCCTGTGGAAGAGATGGTCCAGTTAGTTTTTTTGCTTTGCTTTTTCTTTTAATCCCTCACTGTGACTCTTAGAAAGGGGAGTTTGGATGTCTTATGTTGCATGAAGAACATGGTGGGAGGGAGAGGACTGTGCAGCCTTCATGGTGCCATGGAGATGGGTTGTCTTCTCCAAGTCTGGTCTGGGAACATGCTGTGAGGAAAAGTTACCTATGGCCTTTCTCCCTTGTTTTGGGGAGCCAGGTGACAGCTGTAGCTTGGGGACTGCTTGTCTACATTCTTCATCTGGGATCCTTTGAGACAGTCCATGTGGACAGCATGAGAGTTGCAGAGACTCCAGCTGAAAAGCTCTAGAATTACTGGGAAAGGGAGTGGGTTTAAATTGTATCTCCTGCAATAAATCCCATCACAGGCTGGGTCTCCCTGCCCCAATGGGGGCACGTGTTTGAGGGAGAACCCAACCACCCTTTGCTTTACTAGTCCCTGCTTAGATCTACCCAGCCTTGCTCCAGGACAGCTGCTTTTTAAACACCAGGAGTGTTGTCTGAAGCAGTCAGCAACTCTGGGTTCGCCTGTGCTGGGCTGCTCTGCGACTTCACTGCTCCCAGTGCAGACAGCAAGCTGTTCTTGTGCGTGGGCTACCGGTGCTGCCAGGAAAGCTATTCTCATTCAGGAGAGAGAAATGAGCTGTGCAAAAAGAAGGCACGTCTTGTATCGATAGGCATCGCCTGCCAGTTGAACCAGTACGTGATGGTATTGCTCCATGGAGCTGGCTCAGGAGGTCTGGGGGGATGTGTTGGATGCAAGAGACCCTTTGGGCTGTGCAGGTATAGATAAAGGATCCTCCTGGCTCCTGTGGTTAAATTGGTGTGGCTGGACCCGGGTGGGATTCTGCAGGGATTCCTTGGAACAGGGACAGAGTGGCACGCTATGATGTGACACAGTGGAGGACACAGTCCCTTGTGTGTCATGTGGGTGTTAAAAGCGATGTCCCACTGCTGCTCCCAAGGCATTTTCACCCCTTCTGGCCCAGAAAGAACATGGGAGTAGAAATGCTTTGGGCTGCTTTTTGGGCTTCTGTAGTTCTCTTTAACATTTTTCCTTGTGTGGTGTTTGAAGCTCACTGAGGATGCTGCCTTCACGCTGCACAAGGAAGGTTTTATTTCAGCCCTTTGCTTGCATCTTTCGGGAGGAAACTGCTGGGAGTTTGAAAAGAAATGTCGACACAATCCTTCCTTTTGGATCATTTCAGCTCCTGGTGGAGGTGTCTGTGTGTCGAGCAGAGTCCTCGAAGGGTTGGGTGGAGGGTGCTGGAGCCACTCCACGCTGTAGCCCGAGGGCTCTGATTTTGGGCAGAGCCAGGCTGGCAGGGTGCCGAGCTGCGGGAGGCTCCGTGAGTGCTGGTATCTCCTGCAGATCTGGATCTGCTCAAGTGTGTCTGCCCTGACGCCAGCCCCTGCTCCCAAGGCTTGTGTGTGTGTGCCTGCCCTGTGATCCCTTGGCCTGTTTCAGAGAGGGGAGCTGCCTGTGGGATTGCTTTCACCCCCAGTTTGGCACTGGGGAGTGAGATGAGGGGAACTGGCCAGAAAAGCAGGGAGATTTCAAGCCTTGCCTCTGGGGTGGGAGAGGAAAGCTCGACTTCTATGTGTCTCATTACATCACATTTCCCTCTTCTTCTCCAAAAAAAGCCCTGAAAAACTGTGCAAGGAAGTGGGAGATGTCTCACCCTGTAAGCTCCCCATGACAGCCTTTGGGAGGGAAGAGACCCCAACTCATCTCTGCCTTGCTAGGACAGAACCCCTTCTCCCTCCCCTTTCTGGGGGGCTGTGGGGCTCCTCAGCCAGGGGCTGGCATCCCCCCCGGCCATGTTGGGGGCCCCTGGCCCACCATGGGCCCTGTCCCCTGCTGGATGTCAGGAAGGCAGACGGGCTGCCCTGGCCATCGCAGCTGAGCTCCCAGCCCTGAACAATGGGGCCATTGAGGGGCTGGAGCTGGGAGTGAGGCCTGGCTGGCCCGGCTGTGGGCTGCGGACAGGGAGGACAGCTGAGCCCGCTTGTTCCACCCCAGCTGAGTTACAGCCCAAAATAGGCACCTGGTGGCCATTCAGAGGCTGGGCCTCTTTGTCTGGAGGCCACGGCTTGTTTGCATGTGGGGATTTTGTGGAGTATTTATGGCTGGGAGAGGGGGAAGGAAGGAGGGAGCCTGGCAGTTGTGTGACCTTATTTGTATTTGGTTTTTGGTGTTAAAAAGGCAGGACTGACGGTATTTTTGTCCCCACCCCACATCTTCCCGTAGGTGCTTATGCTTCCTTGCAAGCCAGGCCCCTCTGTCCTGGTGTGAGAGCAAGATGGTCATGGATCCCATATGGCTGGGCTATAGGGCCAAGGGGCAGAGAGAAGAAGAGCCCTATGGTGAGGTTGTGGTTCTCCCAAAAGCCATTGACTGTGGTCAGTGAGAGGGATGAGATGTCAGCATTTGGTGAAGCCACTGCCCTGTCCCCATTTTATATGTTTGCCATCTCCATCTGCCACCCTGGTTGCTAGTCCCAGGTTCCTGTGTGGCTGCCACAGCCACCTCCTGCCCCATGGGGTGCACGTGGGTGTCTGCAGACATTGCTTCCCCATCCTCCTTCAGCAGACCCCCTCTGATCTGCTTTGGTGAGACTGAAATGGATTCTGTCTGGCTCTGATAGACACTGAGCATCTGCTGTGCCCAGTGACTCCCAAAATCGCTCCTCTTTGTAGCCATGCATGGATTTAAGGACTCGACGTGAGGTGTCTGAAGGGGTGGTTGTGGCTCGAGCCCACTTTGAGTTGTGCTGCTAAAAGCAGGGGTTATATCAGCACTGGGAAGGGTGTAAAATTAATGCAATGTTTGGATCAGCTCATTAACTAGCCGTGCTGGTCCAAATCTTGCCCTTGGAGGCATGTGTGTTGCTGCCAGAGCCATCAACATAAAGCCTCTCTGCAGCACAGCCGGGGATAGGATTTGGCCTGTTTATATTCACGGTGCAAAAAGGACCGAAGGATTAATGACTGATTACTTCTCGGGCCAGCGGGAGCCCTGGGTACCCATCCAGTCTGCAGATAAAATGCAGGGCAGACCAAGACAAAGCTTTGCAACAGAATCCTCCCAATTACCTCACCGATCTCCCCGCGTGCCGTAAAATGCACCGTCAGCTCTGCAGCCGGCTCTCAGCCCGGGGACCGAACACCTCCCGACACTGCTCCGAGCCGTGCTGCCAGGCTTCGGGGAGAAAAGCCTCGTATTCCCTCCGCCACGCCCCTCTCCCTGACCCGGGCATCGTTTGGAGGTGGTTTGGTGAAGCCTTGGCTGGTCCCTACCTGTCTGTGCATGTGTTTGAGCATCCTATCGGCCCCCCCAGCGGAGCCTGCGCGTTGGATGCAGTTTCTATGGTTACTGCAGCTCCCGGGCCCGGGAAGAGCAGTTGGATGCTGGAGCTGGCAGGACCGACGTCTCCCTCTGGATCAGCCAGAAACTTGACAGGGAGTGTGCAGGAACGACAAAGAGGAGGAGAGAGGGAACCCAGGAACAAAATCCTGTGCCTGCTGGGTACAGGGGTTGCCCCCAACAGGCTGTCCTCCAAACAGGCTCCAACACAGAGAGGGGGAGGGAAAAAATAAAAAGGATGATGAGGAAATTGCAGTTCTGGTGCTCACATGAAGGTGACATTTGTTGCAGCATCTCTAACCATCGATTCGGGAATCTAAACACATGGAAGTTTTAACTGCTGCCAGAGCCTGAGTGTTCTACCCATATTTGTTTTCTCCCAGCCCTTCTTTCCTCTTATTTAATTCTTTAAGGGTTTTTTATCTTGATATTTTCTGTCCTACACACACAGGTTTCCTCCCTGTGTCTATATATTCCTCTCCCGTTGGTTAGGCTAAAAGTTCAAGGCATGTTTAGCCCTCACCACATGTGGTGTTGATGGCACTTGGGAATAATTGGGAGATTTTTGGCAGCCTTGCTGCTGTGGCCACCCTGGTGTCCTGCTGATGGATGTGAGCACTGGTGTGCAAGGATGCAAACCCGGTTGTGTGTTTACATCTGCAATCAGGGACTCCCCTTGCCCCATCATTTCATCTACCCTGCCCCAAACACTCATTATGCCCACCAAATTGGTTCAACCTCATAGGCTGCACTTGCAAAACCCTTTCTTTCTGGCTTGGCCACTTCACCTCCTCGGAGCAGCCATCAGAGAGGGCAGTGCCTCCGAAACAAGCGTGCTGTAATAGGCATCTCCATCCCTGCTCTTATGGGCAGGGTGTGGGGACAGGAATGAAAATAATTAAGCCAAAGGCTTGGGCAATGAAGGGCTCTCGCCCTGACCTGCTTGGGAGGTAACTGGGAGCACAGGTCTCCCTGTGCTTCCCAGGTGAGGAAGGCTGCTCATCCAGGAGCTCTTGGTGAGCCCTGACCAGTCAGACTGGCTCTCCCATCTCCCCGGGGCAGCTCCGAGCACTGGGGCTCTGTCAGGAGAGGGGTTGCAATGGGTAATGGCTGTCCCTGAGTCAGAGAGGAGAGGCAGGCAGGCAGGGGAAGGATTTGCAGAGTTCTGGCTGTTTCCAAGTCTGGCAAGCTGAAAAAAATTCTCTGTACTGCCAGGAAACTGCGCCCTGCCTTGTGCACCAAGGTGTCTCGTGGGTGGAGAAAGGATGGAATATGAGTTGAGTGGCTTTCCTGCATTTGCACTGGGGACTTCTGCTATCCCCAAAACACACTGTCTGGCCCTGCCCACCTTATGAGTAGGGCCAGTGGCTCTTCAGACTGCAGGGGTGGCAAGTCTCCTCCTCATACAGGAGGGGAGAGGCAGCAGTGCCTGGGGAGATGTTACATGACTTTTTCTGAGCTGTGGCCTAGTTTTAAGGGAGTCACTGCCCTCAAAACTGTCTGGCCCTTTCCCTTCGCCTTCTCCACACACTCACATCACCACTCCCATTCCTGGCCTAGACTAGGGCTCCTTGTTGGGCTGAAAACTGATTCACCCAGGCAGAATATTCTGGATTGATTGGACAGATTCCTAGGTCCCAGGCAAGGTTGGGGATGCTTCTTTAGGGGTGTGATTGCAGTTGGAAAGGCTCCTTCCACTCTGTCTCTGCAGCTGGATGAGGACCAATACCCAATTATCCTGAGCCTTTCTGTCTGAGGCTGTGCAAAGCCTGGGCTGAATGCAAAAGGGGTCAGCTCTGATTTGGGTGTTCCCACAGGGGCAACATCATGGATATTCCCAGGGGGCACCACAGCATCTACAGCAGCACTGGATACTCTGCTGTTATAGGACCTACCCATGCTCTCCTGCTTCTCTTGGGTCCTTTGGGAGGTGGTGAAACCGAGCAAGAAGCAGCAATTTACCCCAGTCCCTGTAGCTCAGCCTCCCTGTCCTGACTTTCCTGGATGGACTTTGCAGCCCTGACAGCCAGCACATTCCTGCCAGCAATTCCCAGGCTGCTGCCACCACCGGAGATGGCAGTGGGAGGCAGAGAACAGGGTATCTGCAGGCCCCCAGCTCTCTGAATCACCTGCTGAGCCCTTTGGTTGCTGGGACTTGCAGCTGCTTAAGCAGTGTTTACCCTTCCCCAGTCCCTTTTCTCCCTTTTCCCCAGGCAGACTGAAGCCAGACAAGAAAGGGCAGATGCGTCTCCCCCTCGACAAGTCGCTGCAGGTGAGCCGGGAGCTGCTTGGCACGCACACCTGAGCCACCTGGCCCTCCTGCTGCCTTAACCATTTTGTGCAGGCAGGCAGGAGCAGCGCTGCAGCGGGGCTGGGCAGCTCGCCAGGGAATGTGTGGGAGCAGGGGCCGGGGGATGCTTCAGGGAGAGGGAACGGCCCCGGTGAGGATTCTCTTCCTGTGCCTGCAGGCATCGAGTCGGGCCACTCCCAGTCTGGATCGGTGGCTCACGGTGGCCTCTGGAAATGGAACATCAGGCCCATAGTTTTCATATTTTCCCTTCTGCTGCCTTGCTCCTTGCAGAAGGGAGTCCCTGGAGAACCAGGTCCATCTGGGAGCAGGGGATAGAAGGCAGAGCAAAGTGTTTTGCATCACTGGAGCTGGGCAGGGTGGATGGCTCGTGTCTCCTCAGCTGAGCTGGACCCAGACTGGGCCCTGTAGGAGGTGTGTCCTGCCTTGATGTCGAAACTGGACTCCCTGGAGGGAATCATGTTCCCTGAATGGGATCACACCTGCAGTGCTGTGCATGTGCTTTCCTTGGGTTTCAGTGCACCTGCCTGGGTGGCAGTGGGAGCAATCTCTTGGAACTGGGCACAAGTATCCATCTTCAGGAAAGCTGCTTAGAAAGTAGCCTGGTTTACTGAAAGAGCAAAAGCTTTACTGAAAGTAAGATTTCCCCTCCAATCTACTTTCCTTGTCATGAAGGAGCCATGGTAACTTCTGTTGAAGGAAATGAAACCCAGTTTTAGTTCCATGTTCTGAGAAATGTTTGAAATACAATGGAGAATGTCTCTGTATTGGTTTTCAGCCCAGGCAAAGGGCAAAAGTTTTTGATTGATTTATATTTCAAACCTCTCTTGCCCCACTCGTCTGCCTGGAGTTCCAAACCTCAAAGTGCACAGCCCCAGTATAGTGTTTTGCACATGAGCTCATTTGGGTTAAATTCAAGGCTGTTTTTATCTGCTTCAGGCAAATGTCATTGTGATCCTTTTGGTGTCACTTTGCTGTTCCCAAGTAGGTTCCTAGAGAAACGATAGGAAGCTGAACATGTACATACATCTCCAAAGCACTCGGGTATTTCCAAGTGATGCAACCTCAGATTCCTTCCCCACCTCCCCCCGTTCCCCTTTGCTTCAGACTTTTTTAGCCTCAAAGATCAGCTTGGGGTTGGGGTGTTTTTTTTGTACTGTTTTAGACTTCTTGAGGCAGAACCTTTCCTGGGGGGCAGAGATGGGCAGACCAGAGTGAGGGTGGTACAGGGAGGATGGCTGGGGAGATGCTGACCCCTTGGGAAGACCTTGTTCCAGCCTGTAGGCCCATCTGTGACTCTGGCCTGACTGTGAAATGCTCCCATGGCCAGGACACATCATCAGGTGAGAAATAACATCAGCTATTTGCATGCAGGCTAATCCTATGGATCAGGCTGAGGATCAGGTGATTTCATGTGCAAGACCAGGTACCTTTCTACCAGGATAGCTGATCTGTATGTTAAAACAACAATTTAAGTAATTTGCTGTTTAGATGCTCCATAAAACCATGGATTTTGGCCATTGGTGGCCATTGCTTGCTGGAAGATCCCAGGTTTCTACCAGGCCAACACTTCCAGTTGCATGTGTCAGTGTTACAGTGCTATGTGACTTCTCTCAGCCCAGTGTGGGAATGCTTTGGTGAGGGGCTTTGCTCGCTGAGGCTTTCACACAGGTTGTCCTCCCCAAAACCTGTCCTGTTGCTGAACCTGTGCGAATGAGCCAGCCCAGGGAGGAACTGTTCCAGTTTCACTCAGCCTCCAGACCTGTAACCAGCTGGCAGCAATGTCAAACATGACTTGTCCCTGTAGACAAAGTCATGCTCGACATCACTGTAATTAATCCGATTCCTCGAGGTCGTGGTTCGAACATAACCTAATTGTCTTGGGGAGGCAACACCCTCTGGATCACGTGCTGTCTCCTCTCAGGTGTAGGCACTGTGTGAAACCTGGGAAGCAGCTGAGCTCAGAGGGGTCTCCTGACCCTGAGTTCTCCCCCCAGTGCTGGGTACTCCAGGTGAGGCACTGGGCACTGCAGTGGAGCCATGGTTTTGTGTGAAGACCTGCCTTTCTGCTGCCCACCTGTCTATGCAGCTCGGTCTCCCTAGGAAAGAAAAATGGATTGAAAATTTGTTTGCTGCCGGGAAAAGAGGCAAGCAGGAAGTTTGTGTTCTCTGCTGGGATGTGGGACTGGAATGGTGAGCTGAGAGAGGGGAAGGAGAGATGTTTTCCCATCTACAAAAATCTTTACAAAAATAAAATCCTGCCCTCTTACTGCATAGGACAAACCCTTGTGAAATAACCTGTCAGAAATTTCCAGCAGGGCTCAGGCTTTCTGAGCTGTCCTCTGGAATAACCAGTAACAGTGTCTGTAGCCCTTGTGTGGGCTGGGGGGACCTGGGTTTCTCTTCCTTGATGCTCCACGGGGGACTGACATGGTTTGTTTGCCCTGAAGGCTCCATCCTCCCCAGGACAGACCTGGGTGGACATTCCCTTGGGTCCTGCTGTTCCCCACAAAAGCTCTTGTTTTCATTGTTCTGTAACAAGGCATCTGGGGCTGTGTTCCCACCAGCTCTGCCCTGTGAAGGAAGAGAGGGGGAACTCCAGTGCCTTGGTTCTCTATTTCCCGTGCTTGGGTTTTATTTCATGAGGGGCTACAGTTCATTGCACGGGCAGTGCCCTGCGCTTGAGCCGCTGCACTGATTTTGTACATGAGGGTAGAGCCCCATTCTCACAGTTTGTCCTGCTGCCACTCTCCTAAAACCCTTGGGGGAAGGAATTTGGGCTCCCTATTTGCAGGGAACAAGAGTCCCGGTGGTGAGGCTGGGATGTGAAACAAGCCAAGCGTTTTGTTTTGTAGCTCTGTACATGGCAGCGTGGCTAAACGCGGAGGCAGATTTCAAGGCACGGTCGTTTAACTACACTGGGAACGTCTGATTCCAGGCATGCTTATTTCACAGATTTTAGTTGCACATTTCCTGGGCAACAGTTTTGCAAATGTAATTCTGCAGGTAGGCTTTGGGGGCTGAGGGCGGCGGGTGCAGCTGGGCGAGCGCTCGCTAGCAAAGGAACATGAAACCCTCTTCCCCCTGTGCCTTGTGGGTTTGGTGTTGTTTTGTTTTCCCTCTTCAAATGAAGAGTTGGAAAACATCTGAGACCAATACTGGGAGAGAGTGGGAGGAAGGGAAGATTTTAAAGTCCTGGTCAAGATAATGGGAGCAGTTTCCTTTATGGATTATGAATTTGTTTCATAGCTTGGCTCTAGTTTGTTTGCAGGGAACATGGTTTGGCTCACGCTGTCTTCAGCAAAGCTGGACCAAAGTGGCCTCAGTGCAAGACAGACTCGGAATTCGGCTTTATCTTTTAAGGGGCCCATTCCGTTGCTTGTTAGTGGGTCAAATTTTGGAGCTCTGACTCAGGCTGAACTTTCAGTGGCTTTTGCACCTGGAGATTTAAATATCTGTCTGCAGGGGAGGTGAACACCAAACGGCATCCCTAGCTGCAACTCCTTAAGACGCTACCTCCCCCTTCATCCCCTCCAGCTGTTTATTATTTCCCTCCTGCTGCCGCTTACCACCTCCACGGTGTGTCAGAAGAACGGGACATGAACGCTCCCACCTCAGCCGCTCCGGCACAAAGTCTGGCAGCGGCTTCCTTCCAGCTGCTGGGGAAAGGGGCTTTAGGCAGAGCTGCCAGCCTTTGCCCAGGAGCCTCGGAGGAAAGTGCGAGAGCTGTTCCAGCGGCGCTGCGCCGGCAGCGGGAGCCTCCGGCACAAGGGAGCAGATGAACAAGCTGCCGGGGGTGGCAGCGGTGGTGATAACATCTGGACCCAGCCGAGGAGAGCACAGCTCCCGATGCTCTAAGTGCAGGGCTGGAACCTTTCGCTGCTGAGCTGCCCCTGCTCCCACTGAGTTCAGCAAGAGTTCGGGGGTGCTCAGCCTCTCGCAAGCCGCTGGCACTGGGTTTGATAGGAGCCACAGCTGGGGGAGCGCTCTGGGACTGCCTGCCGGGCTGGGCGAGTCCCTTTGGGATGGCTCCTGCCGAATTCCCAGGTACAGCCTGTGAGAGTGAGAGAGGGAGTCCAGTGCAGCCAGTTGTTGAGCTGCAAAGCTCTTCCTGGGATGAGGAGTGGCTAAAGAGCCACAAATAACCTTTAAATGAGAGTTGCCGTAGAAGCCAGTGTCCCAGGGGAGCTGGAGCCTCCCCCCACCTCCCTTTGCTGCCTGGCGGGGGGCTGCGAGCAAAGCATTCCCATCGCTCCGTGCAGGGAGACAGCCCCGTCGCCTTGCCGCAGCCAGGGAGGCATCGCTGCTCTGCCAGCTCCCTCTTCTTCCTTTTCATCTTTTTTTTTTCCTCCTCCCGAGTCCCCCTGAGTCCCCCCTCAGCCTCAATCCGACTTAAAAATCTCAAGGCAAATCCTGCTAAATAGGGAGATTTCGCCCGGCTGCGTCCCTTCCCTCCCTGGTCTCTCTCTCCCTTTGCCGTTTCTGGCCTGCTGGGTTTTGTGTTTCAGTTGTTATAAATAAAGCTCCAGGCACTGATTTGGGTATACAATGACACCTTGTGTTATTAGACAGCACAGGACAGACTTTGCAAGGGGAGCCTGCTCGCCCGCCCTCCCTCTCCGCTGCCTGCGGGCAGCCTGGCGCAGGCTCGGGGGTGGCTGGCAGCAGGTGCTCCTGCCTCCCTGCTGCCGCCCAAAATCACAGCCCCCAGAGGAAAAAACCCACCCCAGAGCATCTCGGCCCCTGCTTGGACTGGGCTGGGTTTAAATAGAGGTGGTGAAAAAGGTGGGAACTTTTTCATTTTAAGAAGGGAGGCAGAGGGATGATGGGAAAAGTCTGGACGCCCCCTGTTTTGTGCAAAAAAAAGTGGGTGGGAAGGGTTTGCAGGGGTGAAGTCAGGGATGTCATTGTCACCCATCACCTCAGCCCTGCTGGGAGTGACCTCAGCTTACCCCCAGTCACCCAATGCTGTGGAGCTGGGCAGGATTTCATCCTGTAGCTGTGCCACCTGGATCCTTCCCTGCCTGGCCACTGTGCAGCTGGCAGAGGTGGGATCTGAGCATCCTTTCCCCTCACATTGCCACATTGCATTCTCAGCCCCCAGGAAAGGTTTTGTCTGGTGAAAGACACTTCATACCAGCCACCTGCTCGTCCCCTTCTTCCCCTGGGGATGAGTTCTGGCTGGAGTGGGGGGAAACTGAGGCAGATGTTGAGTCACATGTGCCTGGTGTTGGCTCTTGGCATTTCCTCCTTCACTTCAGCACTGAGATTTGGGGACAGGACCCTGTCCTTTTTGAGTTATATCCTATGTTTCACTGGTCATCTCTCTGCAGGGAACAGGAGCCAGTCTCTGAGTGTTCAAGTTGTGGAGAATTTGAAGGAGCGATTTAAAGGCAGGGAAATAAAAGTGCAGTCTTCAGAGGGAAGGTGGCCTCTCATTGGGGCTGAGTTGACTTATCCAGATTATTTTAATTCTTTCAAAAACTTTAGGAAGTGGGGGTTTTGGGCACTTTTCTAAGTGGTTCTGGTTATTGCAATTTTACTGGCACTTTAAGGTATTATTTGAATCGTGTTTGAGAAGTCAGTGAAAATATCAAATATTAAAATTCCCCCTTGGAAATTGTTTTTGTGCTTTTTGGTATTAGTTATTTGTTGTTTTTTTTTTAATTTCCCTTCTTCCCTGTCACCTGTGCATTTGGGCAGTGAGGATGGGGTATCCCAAAACCTCTTTTGAGCTGGATGAAGGATACCTCACACTTGCTGGCCGTGTCACCATGGCCAGAAAAGCAGGCTGGGATTGCTGTTTACAAATCACCTGTCCCACTGTTGTTCTTCCTGAGGAACAACATGGAATGGAGTTGGTGCCTGGATAATGGTGGTCTCCCCTCTCCCCCTCCCTCCCCACCTCTCAAGAAAGGAAGAACACATAGCACATGGGGTTTTGTTTTTGTAGTCTTGTGTTCACTTGGCTTGTGGAAATGCAGACTTTAAAGGAAGGTACTAAGTACCCTTTTTTCATGGTTTGTGATGCCCATGTTACTTTATAAGGTAAATAACCCAAACTATCCAATAAAATTCCAACACTGTGCATTAATAGAGTAATGGAGATATTTAACGTATGCAGTAAAGCTGCTATTCCAGAGCCCTAGGCCTGCTTTAGTAGCTATAACAGGAGTGAATAAGATCTTTTCCTGCTTTTATTTATACACATATAATATCAAATATTACTGAGTTGTTGCTTGTTAATGTTAGCCAAAGGGGTTAAGAGAAATAAAAAGGGATTTTGCAACCATATCAGGGGAGAAAGAGCAAAAGTAGGCCCATTAATAAATGAGGGAGCTGAATCCAGCAATGATATTGAAGTGACTAAGTTACTGAGCTGCTTTTAAAATCAGTCTCTGGTAAAATCAGTGGAGACAATTAGGAGACCTTGTCAGATACAATCATGGGCTCCCAAATAGAAGAGCAGCCCATGAGGAAATAGAGAGGCCATGAGGAATAAGGGAATGAAGCCAGCAGCTGTTGAAGTCAGAGGAAAGACTCTTGTTCAGTCTGTGTAGCTGTCACTGGGATGTTGTGCCAGCAGGTCAGAGATGTCCCTGCTGTGGGATGGGTGCTTGTGTCTCACCTGGGACACAGGAAAAATGTGGGATGGGGTGGGAAAGCCTGGGGCAAGGAGGGCTGAGGTAGAAAAATTGGCTGAGCTGGGCAATTTCCATTTGTCCACGTGGTAGAAAGAGCAGGGCTGGCATGGGGGGAGAAGTGTTGTTTCACACTCCCAGAAATGCTCCTGAAGTTAAAACTTTGCTCCTGTGTTGTCTGAGCTGTTGGAGGTGGCAGGATTGTGGGAAGAGGCATGGAATGCACATGGAAGTGCTTACTGGGGGTCAGAGCAGCCCAAGGGAACTTAATGGACACAATATTCCAGTTCTGCCCAGTGCCTCTGGGAGTCTCACTGGAATTACATGGCCATGGAATGAAAGCTGCTGTGAGTTCCTGTAAATGAAATGTAGGTGAACAGGGGTAGGCTGAACATTGGGACCTCCCAGAACCCATCCAAGGGTCACATTCTCCATCGTGGGCTTTTTCTCAGGATGATCAATGTCACAGTTTATGTCCCCCTCCCACGTCACTGAGAATGTTTTCATTAGATGCACAAAGACAGTGAAGACAGAAAGGAAAGAACTACAGAGAAAGCCTGGGAAGATTTGCTGTAAGTAGGCAGAAATAGCCATGCCACAAGGAAAATGCCAAGTGGATGTAATTTCAACAGAGATCCAGAGGAAAAAAGCTTCTTGCAGAACAGCTGAAGAACTGGAAGCCTTGGAATAAATGTCACCACAGGAATGGAGAGCATTGGTCTAAATGGTGTTGTTGGGGACCCATCTCTTAAGCTGGTTTGGTCACAGAAAGGCTAAAACCTTCTGCTGTGTGCATCTTGTGTAAGGGCAAGATCTTCCATTTGATATTTTTGGGGCAACAGATGCTGAGGCCACGTGTCAGACAGCCCTGGAGACGTTACCCTGGTTCCTTCTCTCTTGCTTGTGCTCACAGCACTTTTCCAGTGCTCGAGTCTGGGCACTGCAATGACAGTTGAGTGTAAACCCACTGGGAAGGGAGTTGGAGTAAAGTACTGCAGTGACATGGAGCCTGATGGATAAGTGCAGGAGGAAAGGCTAAAGGAGTTAAAGCCTTGGATTCTGCTGGCTACTTTGCAGAGATGTCCAGGATGCAAGAGACCAACTGCAGCCCTGGCTGCAGTCCTTGGTGAAGTGATGTGTGGCAGAGACTGTCGCTGTTCTCTAGGAAAGAAGAGTGTAAATGCAAAGAAAGGGATTTGGAGGTACCCAGCCTTTAAAATTTCAAGTGAAGGTGGAAGCAGTAGGACTGAATCACACAAAGGAAAATGGGGACCGAATAACAGTTAAAAATCCCAGAAAACGAGCCAGCAGCAAGAGAGTGACTCTCCAATGACAGGCTGGCAGTGCCAGGTTTGAGTTGTTTTAAACACAATTATGCAAAGATCACAGATTTAAAGGTGTTTTGTTGGAATACGGTAAAGGGATGGGTTTGCTTCAGCCTTTTTTCTCTTTGCTTGCCTTGAATTCCTTTGGCTAATCTTGTTTTTAGAGGAATTGGTTCTTGAGGAGCTCAGCCAGGGCTTGCAGCTGTGCAGAGGGTGGGAAAGCTCCCTTGGAGTTCCCCAGCTCCTCCTCGATGGGAGGCAGGTTGGCTGGTTGGTTTATTTGTTTATTTTCGTGCAGAAAGATAGGATTTTGGAATCTGAGTTTGATTCCTAGCTTGTGGGCTGTTCAGTGAGTAAGAAAATCTCTGTTCCTTGGCTGTCATTCTGTAATGGGAATCAGGACCTTTTCCTCCCCACTCCCTGCTTTGTTATCCCTGTCACTTGCTGGGATGGCTCCTGATCCCCTGGTCGTGTGTTAGATTGACCTTCATGTTGGGAGCTGTGGGAGGGGAAAACTGGGACAGTGTAGCCCAGATCTCTATAAAAGCCCTGTTCCTCTTAACTTCCCCAAAATGCTTGTTGAAAATGTTTGAAGAATGTTGGATATGTAGCTTCCCAGTGTTGTGTGCTTTATTTGTTACAAACTTTGAAGGAGGGGAACTGCTGATGAGGTTTAAAGAGATTCCCTTGGAAATGTACAACCATGTAGGGATAATTTCTTGATTATTATTTTTTAATGACGTTGGGACTAGGAGGATCTTTGGAAGAATAACAAGACAAGCAATCCCTTCTCTGCAGGTAGGAGACAGTTCTGATTCCCATGTGGCTGAGGTTGAGCAGGGATGAGCACTGGACAAGTATCCACAGTGTTGGGGAGATGAGTCAGCTCCAGCTCTGCTGGCTTTTACTGGAGGATCATACAGGCCCCTTCTTCTACTAAATCCCATTCCTGCTCCTCTTTCCTCTTTCACTTCAGCTATTTAATCTAGAAAAATTCCTAATACATTTTTAATGTGGCTTTCCTGCATACAGGTTTTCTTTCCCTTCCCTGTGCAGACACTTTTCACCCCCTTAACTGCAGTCCCTGAGCTGCACCCTGTGGCCCACAGCTGAGGTTGGCCATGGTGGCTTTGCCCTGTGGGCTGGAGTGCCAACTGCCAGGGCTTTCCTCATGTCACTTCTGATGCTCAGTGCCTTTTTCCTCCCTTCACATGACTAAAGTTTGTTCAAATCTGTTCTGATTTAAAGCTATAATAGGTGTTTGAGAGAGAGAGGGTGGGAGAGAGGCATGCAGACCTCAGCCTGAAAGCCCAATCCGTCCCCATTCCCAGACTCCTTCCAAAAGGAAAGGCACAAAAGAACCACCTGATCCCCTTTTCTTCCAAGTCTCATGATTTACAATAAGCCTTTGGTGGGGGGCTGCCCCATAGAGTTAAAATTCTGAAGGACACTGACTTCTAGTGGTTTGCACACCTTGCCTCCTCCCCAGAGCCCCAGGAGCCACTCAAGGAGGAGAGCAGCACACTGGCCTCAGTGGCACCAGATACAGTTAGTCTCATGTGTGCCCATTTTAGGGGTTGGAAACACCAACTGAGCTTTGTCTTTGTGTGGGTGACCTGCCCCGAGTGCCTGCCCTCCTGGCATTGCCTCCTCTTTCTGGGTGGCCAAGGGGGGAAGCCACCCACCTCTGCAAGATGATAAATCCTGTACTTGCAGAGCCGCAGGCACATGGGCTGAATTTTGCCAGATCTGACCCCTTTTCTCTCAGCTGGATGTGTGAGGGCCAGGGATGTCCCCAAGAAAAAGCATCCAGCTCCCCTACAAAGGACTGTTTATTTCTCACTTCTGTTTCCTATTTAAACACCCCTTGCTGCTGGAGGTGACAAATTCCCTGGACGACCCCAAAGGAGGTGCCTGCCCTCTGTCACCGTGGTGGGGACCCGTGCAGGACACCCAGCAGGAGCCCACTGCCTGCCCAGCCTGCAGTCCCGAGCTGCTCCCTGCTCTGAGCCGGGAGCTGGCTGGTGAGCCAGGGAAAAAAGAGGCTGCAGCAAAAGATGGAACAAACAGAATTTTTTTTTGCATCTAGAGGGGGAAGCACAGAGCTAAAAATAAAACGGGAAGATCAGTATCTGTCAGGCTGACGGCGGATTGGCTCTGTGGAAATGCATGTAATTACCAGGCTGTAGGTAGACATTTGCATGGAGCGAATAGCAAGCTACTGAGACAAGGTTACGCTTTAACCTTTAAGTCCCGAATCTGCTGGAAAACTAAGACAGAACTGCAGGAAATTAACTTAAATTAATAGAGTTGCTGTGACTGAGCCACATGTTACTTCGATGTGTGTCACGTCACGGCACAGAGTGTCTTGCTGCCCCTGTGCCCTGGCTCCTGGAGGAGGGAGATGATTTGGAAACAAGTTCGGATCTCCTTCCTCACTTGGGGATTCAACTTGGCTGGGCAGAGGAGCTGTGGCTTTTTTGTGGTCCATATTCCTTCTTTTTTTGCATCCTTTGAGTTGTCAGTCTCCAAAGGCATTGAAGGAATTTGGGCAAAGGGACCCCCATCCTGGGGGATGCTGTGCCATTGGGTGGTGGGTGTGGGTGAAATCCAGGTGTGCTGCTCCATGGAGGGCCAAGGACGGGGATGTGGTTGGGGGATGTATGTTTTGTTGAGTGTCTAGAGCTTGAGCTCTGTGTGCAGGCACTATTTTGTGCTGAAATTGAACAGATTACAGCAAAGATGGTTCCTTTGTGCATAAGAACTGCTCCAGTGAAAAACACACAGAGGAACAAAATCATGCCAAAACAAAACTGCTCTCCCACTCTGGGCTCCTGTTGATGTTCCTGATGGCTTGGCTTGCAGGTTGCCTGCTTCCCCCTCTTGCTGCTGCCTATCATCCACTGGTCAGGCACATCCACTGTGTGATGGGAAGAGAGGGACTCCCCACCAGGAGGGGAGATGGAGATGCCATGGGCACATTTCTCATTCCCAGCTGGCACAGCCACTAGAGCTGCTGCTGCTGCTGTGGAATGCAGGTACAAGCAGCTTAGTTCAGCTGAGGATGGAGGGCAAGCAGGCTGGAAAACACAAGGCTTTGAAGTCTGCAGTGACATTTTGCTTTCTGTTGTCACTATGCTGCCTTGAACCATGGGTGTGGCTTGGAGAATCCTCGTTTTTCCAGCCTCTTTGCTAGCCATGTTGGCTAGGCAATGCTTATTTCCAAAATTACTGCCTTCTTCCCTCCAGCATGGGAGCAATCTTGTCTGCTGTATTGAAGCCATGGCTTGGCTCAAGCTGGCTGTGCTTCCATGCAGTGCAGCAGAAGCTGGAAGTAGAAAGTGTGGTGGGACCAGGTGGTGCAGGGCATGACCACTGACCTCCCCAAAGGGCTGGGCCACCGGGAGCTCAAGCTGCTCCATTGGCTCCCCATCAGCTTTGGAATCCAATTTAAGGCTCTGGCCCTAATCTTCAAAGCAACTAATGGAGGAATTGCCAATGGCATCAAAGGCTGAATTTTGTTCTGTCAGCAGCACAGAGGCTCCTCTGAGGCAGTCCAGAGCATGGAGGCTGGGATGAAACCTAGGAGAGCAATTGCAGCTGGCCAGGATGTGGCAAAGGTGGACAGGGCTTCTGACCCAGATCCTGGGATTTTGAAGTTGGTTCTTTGCTCTTTGTGACACTGGACCCAGGTTCAGGTTCCTGAACACCACGAAATCCTCAAACCTTGTGCTTTGAGGAGTTTATATAGAGGGAAGATGGGGCTTTGTCTCTCTGCCTCTAGTGACCCATCTGCAAAAGACAGATAAGTGCTGTCTCATTTCTTGGGGCAGCCAGAGGACAATCACCTTGGAGACTGCAAGACCTGAGAATTGGAGACATCCTAGGATGTATTTTAGGCGTGAGAGGGAGCAGAGTCTGGGCAAATCTATACCATGCTTATCATTAGGGAACAACTCATCCTCTTTTGCTCTTTCATCAAATGAAGAGACCTTCATCTCCCCAGCCAGGCATTAGACCCAGCAGGTATCTGGCCCCCAAAGGCAGCACTGCTGGAAACTGCACAAAGCCTGGAGGATGCTGTAACATCAGATGTGGAAGGTACTTCCATGCTCCAGCAATGACCTGGGATGAAGCTCACAGTCTTCCTGCCTGGCTGTTGGGAGGTGGAGGATCAAATTGTGGTGAGCAAGGTACAAAGTACAAAAACCACATGGCTCTCCATGTGTCGAGTCCCTTTCTTGCAGACAAAAAAATAAGAGTTAAAATAGTCATACATTAGCTCAGGGGATGATTTGCTTTATGACTTCTTCACAATGAAAGTGTGGTGTAAAAGGGACATGAGGTTCAGCTCTCCCATTGTGCCTAGTTCTGTAATCCATCTGTCTCCTGCCTCCCTGGATCCGTGTTTGAGGAGTGGAGACTGAGGCAGCTTCACACATACAGGATGTCATTGTCTTGAAGTGGTCCTGGAGTCAGATCTTGGAAAACTTTATTTTCCCAAAGATCACCAGCTTCTTTGGAAATCTTGCTTTGATGGTTTCTTCCCCAACTTTTTGGAAATCCCCCTCCTGGATGCCTTTCTGTTTGAACTCATTGCTTTTTTCCAGCCCTCCAGCCAGTGGTGTTTTTAACTCAGGGTGCAGCTTAGGAAAAAAACTGGAACACCCTGTTTTAACTACAGGCTTCTCCTGCCTGCAGAATAGACAGATCTTAAAGGAAGCCAGTGTGCCCAAAATTCAGGCTGTTGTTTTTCCAGCTCTGTCAGCTGGCCTGATAAAAGCTATGGCCTCTCCCTTCTCCCTCTCTCTGACTGCCTTCGATCCATACTCTTTTTTTTAAATGTATGTTGGTTCCTCATCAGCAAGCAGCAAGCAAGAGCCCTCCCTCGTTACAGCAGCACAAGGCAGGATTTAAGGCAGTTGGATCTTTTGCAGGAGGAAAAGGGAAGTCTGAAACAGTTGTTGGAGAGGGAGGTGCTGACAGTGGAGATGACCACCAGCTTTCCAGCAGGCCTTTGTTGAGCGTGCATGAGGAAAGGTTTGTCCCTGTCACTTGTCCCTCTGTCATAACAGGCTGCTTGTTCCCATGGGCTTTACCATCATTTTGTCACCTCCTTCCTGGGTTCCTGCTTTTGTCAATTGTTTGTGAAATCCTGAGGGGATTGAATTGTCCTTGGAGCCCCAGCCACAAGACAGTGCCCCAGGGCATGGGGGGACAGTGGAGGAGGCTCCTTCTCTGCTCTGCTCTGCTCACACACAGAGGGATGCACTGCTCATGACACAGCTCCAGAAACACCACCTTCCACAGCGTGCTGCTTTGTGGTGAATTCCAGTTGAATGCCACATTGTAAACTTAGTGTGGGCAAGCCCCGTGCTCTGGTGTGCCCACCTGAAACTAGCTTTAAATTAGTCTTGGTAGCAGAGCAAAAAGGGCTTGGTGTGTCGGGTAAGACCAGGTCTGCCAAGCTCTGTCTCTCTTGGAGTGAGTACATGCTCTACCCATCATTAGATCAAGTGAGCTACCAGGATCAAATACCAGTGCTGTAAACCCACACCTTGATGGGCTTGGGAAAGCTGGAATGCTGTGGAAGCCCAGCTGACTTGGTCTGAAGCACCAAGTGCTCAGTCCAGTCTTGTGTTGGGCGTCCTTGCAGCTTTGACGCAATGATACGTTTTTGTTTTTGTGGAAATGAACCAAAAGAATGAGGGGAAGTGCTTACAAACTCATTTTTAATGAAGATCCTGACATGCAGACTGATCCTTTGTCCAGATATGAATGTATTTATGCCGGTGGCACCTTGCCATTCATACAGCCACTTACACATTGTGTAATGTGATAGCAGTGTATACAAGTGAGGCTGGAGTACAAAAGACTGAGAGATCAGGGTTTGGTCTTTCCTTCTTCTGTTCTTTGTGGGGTTACACTGGCTGATACCAGCTGAGGAGAGAATGCCTTTATTTTTCCTTACCTTGGTTTAGAGGAACACTGAGCTCTAGTATTTGGTGTTGGTTGTACATCCATGGTACTGTTCTGTTATGGATGCCTGGTGTGATGAAACCCTGAGCTTCAGTGCAGTTGAGATGCTGGAAAGAGGGTGAAAATCCCAGCTTTCATCTTTTGTCACAAGCAGAATCTGAAGGAATTTGTACTATTTTTACTGTTTGTTTTTGTTTCTCCCCTCCCCTTTTAACTATGCACCTTAGCATTTTCTGTGGGCCCTGTCACTGGGGTAGCTCCATTTGGACTTTGAAACAGATGACTCAGCGTCATGGTTGTTTAGAATAGTTTTAAGTTATTTTTGCTATCCAGCCCCATTTTCTATCATCATGCTGCAATTACTGAAGTTCCAGCTCTGCAGGGGAACACTTGCTTCTTTTAAACAAATGGTTTCCTTTGGAATTAGAAAACTTCGTTTATGGAAACATTTCTGTGGGCCTTTGATTATTAATCTATCATGAAGGGTCTAATTCTATTTTATTAAAAATATGAAATCTTAATTTTAGCAAACCTAATTTTGGAAGCAGCTTTTGAACCAAGGCAATTCCTTTAACATGAACTTTGGTGTATGTGTGTGTGTGTTTCTTTTTAAAAGGTAAATCTGCCTTTTGCTGGCTCTGTGATATGTGGTAAATCCTGTTGGGCCTGATCTGATGGGACTGGTGCTGGAGGGAGCAGGGCTGGGTATCGGTGTGGGAGATCCCATCTCCACTGGGAGGGCAGCCTGGGCTGGGGCTGCCTGACACCCCCTGCCCCTGAGCCTCTGTTCTTTCTGCCTGCCAAAGCCACGGGCTCACTCCTGGGTTTCAGTGATCCTACCTGTGCTGGGAAGGGCTTTGTCTGGTTTTTCTGCTTAGTCCAAGAAAGAAAAAAAAAAAAAAAAAAAAAAAAAAAAAAAAAAAAAAAAGTGTTTTGTGTTTANGCTTGCTGTTGTGTTGGATTCATAAATGGGACTTTTAAGCTGTTGCAGCTGTCTGGAAACTGCTCAGACCAAGCTGCTCAGCAAGTGGAGTGGCACAGGCATTTTTTAGTCCACTCACATGGGTTGATGTAACACCTGGTCACTGTTTTTTCAGAGGTGAGATGTGCTGGCACCAGCTCTGGGGGTACTGTGCCACCTTCTCCTGCCCCAGCTCTCAGGGACCGACTCGTGTGGGAGAGCAGAGACCAGATCTCTTTGGGGCATCAAGAGATCAGGAGATGAAGAGGAACCAGGCTGAGAAAGGGGCTGGGGAGAGGCAGGACTGCTGGGCTTCCTCTGGGCACTCAAGGTTGTCACTGGCTCTCAGTGGGTGCAAGCACCCATGTGCCAAATCCTGCCTCTGAGTCATGGGGAATTCACACTGACTGACCTCGGAGCCAATCCTCACCCCGAAAGATTTCTCCTCTGCTGGTGTTGATGAGAAACTCTCCTCAGCACCTTGATTTTAAATGGTGTGAATGGAGGGACTGAACATTTCCCTTCTCTGGGGTGCACAATAAGCCTTGCCAGGCTGTGGCTGTCCCCGGGTCCCCCACAGGACCCTGCTGAGACCAGGGCACGGGGCTGAGAATGGCAGGAGACATCCAGCTTGTGGTGCCTGGGCTGTGCTATCTCCTGGGAGCTCTGTTGGCTTTTGGCCAGGGCTGAGGATGGTCCCCTGCCTCTCCATCAGGCCATGGGAAGGGGAAGAGGAGGGCTGCATTCCCAGGGATTTTTTTAGGGTTTTGCTGGTGTCTTTTTTTTTTAGGGAGGGAGTGGTGCGACATTTAGATGCTTGGTCTTAGGGCAGATTCCTCTCTCCCACTGCCTCTGAACTCTTAAGAAGCTTCTTGGCCACAGCAGGGAAGGGGTTAAAGCTTCCTGGCTGTCCTGGGAGCTGCTGCTGGCTGCCTGTTGCCCTTCCGGGGCTGCCGGGCTGAGGTTTGCTGGTATGTGTGCAATGTGGTGCCGGCCGGCCAAGAGCACCCAGCCCAGCGCTGCGAAATTCCCGGCACAGCCTCCCCTGGCTCGCTCCTTCGGTGCTGAGAGACGGGGCTGGGGATCAGGGACCTGCTGGGAGAGCAAAGCCAGGGGCTGCAGGATTCCGGTTGGAAAAGAGTCGAGTTCCAAGGCAGAAGCCTGGGCTCCATTGAGACGTCCTTGCACAGGGGAAGAGTTCCCGGACACATCTTTGTGCTGGCCCAAGGTTTTGTAGCTCGTCTTGTGCTCTTGTCTTCACCTTCACAGTGCCACAGGCAGGGATGGGGAGGGTGGCAAAATGCTTTGGCCCATGCTGTGGGATTACACCTGATGGGGAGCTGAGTTTCAAGCAGGTTCCTTCTTCCTGGGGCAGGGGAGAGGGTTTAGTGCAGACACAGGCAGGAGCTGGAAAATTGCAGCAACAGCAGTAGTATTCAAGCCGAAACATAGTGAGAAACCTTGGAGGAAGATGCAGACTTTGAGGGAGACGCAGATTGCCTGGAGTTCTCTCTGCAAGAAAAATTTATGTCCCTTATATAACTGGGGAAAAGCAAACAAAGAAACTTGTCTCCAAGTGGGAATGTGGTGTCACTGGGAGAAATCTTGCAGCAAGAGCGAGGCCTCTGCTTCACTCTCAGGGTTGTTAACTCTTTGGCAGAAGGAAAATGCTTTTACTGCTGATTTTCTAGATAAATCTCTTGAATATTCCTGAAGGATTGTGCATAAGTTGCCTGATTTAAGCAACGGGCAGGAATGATTTTTTGCTCTGGTGTTTTTTTGGGGTTCAGTGGGGCTTTTTCTGCCCAGGGAAGGGATTGCTGCTGGCTCTGCCATGCTCTTCCATGTTCAGTGCCCAAACATTTGCTGTTGCTGAAGGACTGTGCTTGGCCTTTGATCTCCTACAGCACCGCCATTGACATTGGCAGGAACAGTCCTGCAGACCAAGGCTGTTATATGGTGCTAATTTTGTAGTCTGAGATAACAGAGCCTCTCTAAAAATGTCATTTGGGGCCATTGGTGGGGTGAGTTTGACATCGCTGACTACTGCTGGGATGCGTGTCCTGCGGGAGGGCCTGGCACACGTGGGAGGTGGCACTCAATGTCACTGGGGAGGCTCGTGGACAAGTTCTTCAGCAAAACAATTTTCATTTCTCTACTGTCTCTTAAACTTTTCCAAACTGACAAACAAAGCTCTTGGTTCCTCCAGTCTCTCAGGTCAATGCCAAAATAAGATCAGTCAAAAAAGGAATGAAAGGAGGAGTGTGATTTTGGCTTATGGTTACACCATAACTTTCCTATTAACTCAAAAAGGAAATTGATTGAACCAAGGGAGGTGTTTCAGATGCCAGTGGCAATATACTTGATTGTGTTTTTTTTCTTTCTCTGCACAGGCAATTATCAAATAAATCACCTTTGATATGAGCTTAATATTGACACAATCACTAATATATTTATACTTGTTCAGTGACAGCTATTCAATAAGTTGTTTTTCTGTTGTTTTGTCAAACACCACTTTCTTTCACTTTTGCCTTCATGTTTCTCTGGCAAGGCAGGGGGACAAATTCTGTGTGGAAATCCCCGAGCTCCCTCTGTGAGATTCTCTCCCACTGCCCTTTCACAGGGGCATTGCTACTGCAAAAACAATTCAATCCGAATATAATTAACAGCCCAAAATGTTTCCAAATTGTGACTTGCTGTTGGGAAGGGAGCTGGTGTTGTGCAGGGAGCTGTAGAAACCCCCATGTACAGATGAACCAACCCTTCCCAGATTGTTTGTGCCTGTAAATCTGCAGCAGCTGAGGCGGAGGGGTGGGACTGTGCAGCACACAAGCAAGTCAACAGCTCAGCTGGTGCACGCTGCCACTGTAGTCTTACTTTGTTGGTTTGTGTGTTTTGTTTTGTTTTGTTTTTTTCTTTTTTTTTTCTTTTTTTTCCCCTTTCTTTAAGGGAATAAGGCCTCTGATGCAGCCTGTGCACATACGTGTCTCTCCCTTTCTCTCTCTCCATTTGTTCCCGCCTCCCCCTGTTTTTTACCCAGCGACGAGTTCCAATTACATTTGGCTGAAGGAAAGAGCTCTTGTGTGGCTCCCACAAGCCTTGTGAAAATGGGTGGGTGGGTAAAGAGAGAGCCGAGCGCTCGATAGCTGCATGAGAACTCAACCCTTATGAGACACCAGAGAATCCACACTGGAAAGGCTACTGGGAAGCCTGTTTTGTTTGCCTTCCCACCCCAAAACTGCCTGGTTTAGAGGAGCTGGAGGGTGGTAGGAAGCAGTAGGCAGCTGTGCACTGCTCTGCTATCCTGGGCTGGCTGGACCTGGCCAAAGGGATGTTTCTGGAGGTTGATGGGGAAGATCTGGCAGCATGTTCCCCTGTGCATCCTTTGGGCTGTAGGTGCAAAGGCAGATGAGGGTGAGTCAGCCACGAATAAGCAGGTGGTTAGATTAGATCTGGCCATAGCAGGGGATAGCTGGACAGGGGAGGAGGAGGCAGGCTCCAGACAGCATTTCCCACAGGAGCAGAGGGGCCAAACCCTGCAGGACAGTGAGGCTTGGTGGACAGGTATGTCCAGTTGTCCGTCTGCAGCCTTGGGATCTTCAGAGATGGACAGTTGGGCTTTGCAAGCTCCTGGTTTTCCAGAGGGGACCCTTGCAGGGAGAAGCTGAGAGAATGTGATGCAAAGCAGCAGCTGCTGATACACTGTAGCATGCCTCCCTGCAGAACATTTACACTTTGTGAGCTTGCACCATGCCACGGTGTCCACACTGGACCCCCTCCTTGCCATTCCTGGTCCTGGACCCCTGCTCTCCACGTGCACCTAGTGAGTTTTAGTGCTGTGGCTGGGAAGTGAAACCTGACTCAAGTAAATACCTTGACAGTCTGTTTTCAGCTGGCAGGGAATGTAAATTATCTCATTTGAACAAGGCTAACGCCGAATCAAGCCGTTGGTCCCAAATATCCCTTATAAGTGCAGATGAGAAATATTCATGACATCTTCACTCCCAGAATATTGCTTTTATCTTTGTGGTTCCTTGAGTGGCAATATAAAAGTTACTGATTTTGCACTTTTTATGCATCTGAACCTGCAGACTTTGAAATCAGTAGGTTTGCCTGTGTGATTTACCTCGTTAGATCCGCATCCTTGCAGACACTTCGGCATGATCTACTACGTAAGCTCCACTGTTCTTACTTGTTATCTTGGGTGTAACATCCTGTCTTGGGAACATCCTTAACCAGGACATTGGGACAAGTGAAGGTGAGGTTGGGTTGGGTCATTCCAGGGCAAGGTAGAACCTGACCATAGGAGAAACTTGTGTGTGCAGTGCTGTTGTTGCAACTCCTGTGGGTCAGTCAAGCAGCAGTGGTAGGGTGCGTGTGAAGATCCATGGAGCCAGCAAAGAGATACTCAAAAACTTTGGACCAGAGCCATTTTGGGGAGTTATGTGCTCCAGGTTGGCCTTGGCCTCCCGGTTGGCCTTGCTTTCTGGAGCTGCTATAACTGGGATCACCCAGAGCTAAAGAGGTGATGTACACTCAGCACTCACTCTTCAGTCAGGGAAGTATTGCATTGCAGAGGTTGGACTTCTTCAGCACATCCAGACACCAGTTATTTCTTCCATGGAGCCCAGCTTAGGCTGTCTGGGGGATGTTCCTGTGCTGTGCTCACCTGAGAGCTTGATTACTGTCAGAATACCTTGCATCAGCTCAAGCACAAGCGTGGCTGGCGTTGGGGCTCTCACCAGCTCTCCTGCCATTGGTGATGATGGGAAGAGGACCAAAGGCACCGGTCTGCCTGGCTGGAACCATGGCAGGGACAGCAGCTGGACAATCCTGGGATCTCACCCTCCTTCACAACAGCCTTTGCACGACTGTGAAGGTCAGATTGTCCCAAAACCTTGACAGGTGTTTGCGGGTGGACGCCTCTCGGCGTTGCTTTTCTCTCCTAACAGGTTTTTCCCTTTAAGAAGGCAGAAGATTGATTCCCTTGCAGGGCGCATCGCCGAGCCGAGCCATGTCCAAATGGTTTGCACGTCTGCATTTTTTACTGCTCTCGTTTAATATGTATGCAAATGCAGTCTCTCCTGTCCTCACTCTCTGTGTGGGTTTGCACAGTCAGGAGCACATTCCCATTACTGCTGCCCATCTCCTGCTCTGCTCGGCATTCGAGGAGACTGCCTTTGAAACGCTGATAGATGGAGGTGCAAGGGGAAAAGAGAGAAATGACGGATTTTTGTAATTTCTTCGCTGGGGAGGGTGGAGGAGTTGGGAAACCAGAGAAAGGAGGTTTAAATATATGCAAAATTGTTTATTGGGAGAAAGGGGGGGCGGGCTCCAACTCTGAGAGTCAGGGAGCGTATTTTGTATGCCATTCCATTTTCAAAGGATTTTAGCTGGAGGTTAGGGAAAAAAATCCAAGCACTGGCAATAATCTTGTGATAGTGGAAATATTCAGCTTTTCTCCTGATAAATAGACACATGTCATAACCGAATCAGTGTTTCAGGCCTGGAAAGCAATGTCGGGTTGGGTTTTTTGTTTATTTTAATAAATAAGGAGCAAGATGTCCAGGGTAGTTCCCTTCAAGGGTGGTAGTGTATGGCTGCTGCTACCTTGTTTTCTTTCCTATTTTAATAGCTGTATTTTTCCAAAGCATTTTAAAACCAGCACCTGTGAACCCTGGACACTTGTATACCAAGAGCCACGTTTTTATAAGTGAAACAGGAAACTGCACTCCAGCTAAGGCCAAAATGTGGGAAGCACCTTTAGAAATGTGGTCAGAAGTGGGGAGCTTTTCCTGTCCCCAGTGATAATATATATATATTTTTAATTAGGCTGTTTGAAGTTGCAGATTTCCAGTTTTGCATCTGCTTGGAGGTAACAGTGAAGGCTGAGGAGGTCCTTGCTCTTGGTGTGGGAAGCAGGGGATGACACATCCCTTCATTTCCCAGATGACTCTGGAGGGGAAATGGAGGCTCATGCTGCTTCCCACCTCCTGTGGTGAAACTTTAAAAATCTGGTCAAAGAGACAGATTTTCAGGTGTATTTTAGGCACTTCAAGTTGTTCACTGTTTTAATCTTTAAACACAAAACACCTTTAAAACCTGGTTAGTTCCAAAGCCCTTTATGGAGAGCCAAAGCCTTACCAGGCTGCCGTGGCTGGCTGGGGTGTGGAGCAGGAAGGCTGCCTGGAGCTGGGGGCCGTGTACCCCAGGGCAGGGGTAGCTGTGGGCATCTCCTGCTGCCCGTGCCCCCCACAAGCCTGGATCTCTCCATGGAGCATGGATAATTAGGTTGAAGCCAGATCTTTTTCAGCCTCTTCCAGGAGTTCACAGACAGACCTACTTTTGTTTCTAGAAGCCAAAGGGCTTTGTGTACTGGGAAACCCCCTGTGCTGCAGTAGAACTTGTCAGATCTGTTGACTTTTCCATCTCAAGTTGTGCAAGAGTGTTCTGTGTCTCTTATGCTTGATGTTGTGAAACTCCTTTCCATGCAGTGGCATGGAAAAGTCCCTCTGTGGGGGAACCACAGGAGCACTCTGACCTTGTGCTGGAGCTTTGGCTCGTGGAACTCAGATCTTGTCTTTGCTTCTGGCACAGAGTTAGAGGGACCAAGGGGCAATGTTTAAGAGGCATCCTGGTGTTTGGAGGTGCTCAGCTCCTGTGGTGGTGTGCAGGAGTGGGTTTTCTTCATGCAACAGGCATGGAAATTCCTGCTGTTGAGAGATGAGCTCCACAAGCTGCCTGCTCCTGCCTTTACCTCCCTGAGAATCTGGGAAAAGCCTGCCTTTGGCAATGTTTGGACATGCCGTGGCTGCCAGCCCAGGTGGGACCACAGCCTCCCATGCTCTCTGAGTCCACAGCCCACATTCAGGGCTGTCTCTGATGCAAAGGGCTGCTTTCTGCTTCTTTTCTTTCCATCACATTTGGGAGGTTTATCCTGTGCCTTATCAACAGCCATGCTCTTGCAGGGCACAAGTGCAGCTCCTGCCCTGCTGCTCCTGGCTGTCCCTCAGTTCCTCTTCCAGCATGGTTGCTGTGAAGTGTCTCATGCTGCCGTGTCCTCACTCTGGTGGGTTTGTGCTTGTGATCACAGGCTCCAAACTTCCCCTATTACTGTTGCTTTTTGAACAGTGCCTTTTTATTGGCGAGTAGATTCGTGGAGTCTTTCTACTTTCTTTGTCTGTAAATTGTCCTCTACATAACGAAGGAACCATTCTGACTATGTTTTGATGTGTGTGTCGCCCAACAGATGTCTGGGTGGTTAAAGTGCCCCCTGAGTACAAATATCCTGTGTTTGTGAGCTCTTTGATAGTTGGTTCAGGAATCTTTTTGTTCTTTCTTTCTCTCCTCCAGTCCTGGGGGTCTGTAGCAGATGCCTGCTCAAGTCTCTCCTTTGTTTTCTGCTCCTGATATCTGTGCCCACAGTGTCATTCCTCTACCCTCTCCCTTATCAAATTAGATTATCTCCTTCTCCTAAGTACTTTTGACACGTGCAGCCGTGCAAAGACATGATAAGCATATTGGAGCACACTGTTGTGTGTCTGTTGTTCATGTCTCTTGTCCTCCTTGCATCTTAGGGCCAAGCTGGCACATTACCTGCCATTCATACTGGTACCATCATAAGTAAGTCAAGCTGGCTCCTCTCCTGCTTGCAGCCAAGTCCTAACACCCCTTTTGGGCACTGCCACATCACCCTGCATGAGAATCCCAGGTCCATTTTGTTTTCTCACTTTTCCTCCCTGCTGTCTCCCTTTGTGTTCTGGGCTTGCCTGGTGGCACTGAAGATCCTTCAGGGTGTTACAGGCTTCTCCTTGCTCATTCCTTGGCTCCCTGCCTTTCTTGGTTTCTCTGTGTGATCCAGAAAACCTCTTTGTTATTCTGTCCTTCCTCCCCATCAGAAACCTGTGTTTCTGTTCCATCTTTCATGAAAAGGTCTAAGACTGAAGGTGAAATGTGATAACAGCCTTCAAAAATATGTCAGTGGCTGCTGCAAACAGGATAGGAATAAACGATTCTCCATGTCCTACAGTGGATAGGACAAGAAATTATGGGCCTAAACTATAGTACAAGAGAGATTTAGGTTTCATGTTCAGATATCCTGGGGATGTAGCACCAGAGGAGGCTGCTGGGGAGTCACTGGAGGAGCAAGTGAGATGAGCAGCTGTCAGGAGAGGCTGGGAATCAAGGATAGTGGGGTGATCCAGGAGGTGTGTGCCCACCTTCAGTGGGACACCAGGACATGCAGGAAGCTGGGAATTTTGGGGAGTCAGGGAAGCAGGACTCCTTGCAGAGCTCCCCATCTCCACCTCCTCAGCAGGACACTGCAGGGCATCAGCCAAACTGCTGTCTTTGCCAAAACAAAAATTAGGGAGCCCAAAATTCACAGAGGGCTCCATCCAAAACAAGGGCATGAGCAGTCACTTTGTTTCTGACACTGCTGGCTGGGAGGTCACTGAGTCCCCTGGGCACCTTCAGCTGCCTGCTGCCAACACCCACCTCTCCTCACTCTTCCCCATCTGGCACTGCCACGACTGTGTCGGGGTCCTGCCACCTCTGTGCCATCCCTGCTTCCCTCCCCAAACCTCCCTGCCTCCTCTCCCTGGGGTGCTGGAGGGGTCCAGGGTCCTGGCCAGCCATGCCCCCTTCACTCACCTTGCAGCATCACCCCCTTTCACAGCTCCCTACCATGCAAGGCGGGCAGGGAGAAACAGGCAGATGAATAATTTATTATAACGATGCAAAATAGGGTTTTAAAACTCTACCCGTATAAATATTTATTTTTGACTCGTTAGCACCACAGCTGCCTCCATGCCCCCCAACCCTTCCCCTTCTCCTTTCAGAAGACCCTCCCCAGCCTTTGGGCTATCATGGCTGGTTCTCCTGTCTGTCCATGTGCTGGTTCATCTGTCTGTCCGTCCGTCTGTCCTGCCCTCGCTTTTCACACGATCCGAGCCTCGGTGCCAAACGCTTCCCGAGAAAGAGGAAAAAACCCAACTCCTTCTTGCGTACACGCACACAAAAAACAACAAGGGGAGGGGGGAGAGGGAGCAGCACACACAGGCACACGCACAGAACCCTTTGAAGCCTGTGCAGGGTGAGGGTTGTTTCTGTGGTAACGGCGCGGGGATTGGCGGCGGCCGGCGAGGGCCTCCATCCCGCCGTGGTGCCGGGTGATTAATGAGCCATTGCTGGGCTGGACGGGAGCGCTGGGCCCGGCTGGGCACTGCGGGGCTGCTCCAGCACCGCCGGACTTTGGACGCCTCTTCAAACTGCTCTGCTCGTCCCCAGGCTTCAGCAGCTCCCCACATCTCCTCGGCGTGGGCTCCTCTGGGATGTCAGCAGCCAGGCTTGGGACATCCCTTTGTCCCCTGCACTGATGGTTCCAGACCGTTCTTGGGGCCGTGGCCTTCATCCAGACACCAGGCCTTGCTCCTCTGCACTGATCCTAGAGCAGGTCCGGCATCTCTTCTGGTGCAGAGATGGACCAGAGCTGTGGGGGTATGTGGTGGCATCAACAGGACCACAAGCAGTCCCATCTGGTGGGTGCAGGGGAGCCCACACTATTTTGGGGAGTGTCACTCTCGGCCTCACCTTGACATCCTCCCTTGGCCTCATTGCTGCCTGTCTCCCTCCCGCCCTACAGCTTCCCAAGGCTGAAAGTGGCTTATGGTTGAGCAGTGACAAGAGCTGTGCTCTCATTGTCCCATGGCCAGCCTTATTTTGTGGCACTACCTGCTGATCCAGGTGTCACTGGGGTGCTTGTACCATCTCCCAGCGAGAGCTGCAGTTCCCAGAGTACCTTACACCACCCTGTGCTTTGAAATTCACCTCGTTTTGCTTTCCACTTTGAAAAAGCAAAGGAGAAACAGGCATCATTCGCATCTCTTGGGTGAACAATAATAATGAGTGAGTTTCAAATCTCTTTCCCCCAAAATAGCCAAACCAGAACACGCACAGCTTTCCCGAGCTGCTGTCTGAAACAGATGTGCTGCCAGTGAGCAGCTATTTATAATGTGCAGCATTCCCTTTTCAGCCGCAGCGACTCCAGCCCTCGGCTCTCGCGCTCGGCAGCTCCTTTTGAAGCCTGGAGCTCTAATCCGGGGACTGTTCCTGGTGCTGCTAAAAATCTCCTCATAAACCCGCCAGGGTGCCAGTGAGCTGGAGCCCTGCCTGCTCTCTGCCTCTGAAAGGGGGTTTATCATCCCCAGAGGCCGTGGGATGGGACAGTCCCAACCAGGATGGAACAGCACTGGGATCATGTTGGGTGCTGTGTCCCAGCCATCCTCACAGCTGCAGGCTCTGCAGAGCACTGATCCCCCTCTGCCTCAGGGCTGGGGGCTGAGATGTTTTCCCAACCCCTAATTTGAGAGGACAGAGGATAAGGGAGAGTCAGGACAGTGTTGCTGTGGCAGGAGAGGCTGGTATGGGTTTGAACTGGTCCTCAGTGAAGGAGAAACACGGCACGATGGCCTGGAGGGATGCAGACAGCGTGGGATGAGGAAAACTGGGGATCCAATTAAAGTGAGATTCAAGGGGGTTTGCCAGCACTGGCGCCCACACTTACACTGGCTGATTGCTGGCCTGGGGGTCCTGCAGCACCACTGGAGCTGTGGCACAGCTGTGGGATGGGCACCTCGGGCTACCCAGGGACTGCGGGGGGCTCGCAGGACTCAGTCCCAGGAGGGGCTGCAGCCCACGGTGCTGCCTCAGCCCCTTTCACAGGGATGAATAAGTGTGCTGGTATGTCGGGGCTGAGGGCTCAGCACGGCACGAGCATGTGGAAGCTGTTTATTGCCAGGGCTGCTGCAGGCCCTGCTCTGTCTCCCCCAACCAGCTGGGCCGGTGTGGCTGCTCTGTGTGGGGCCAGGGGGCCCCCAGCCTGGGGTGGGAGACAGGGCTGGTTGGGCTGAGGTGTTTGCTTTTATCACATCCCCTCTTTTCTGTTTGTTTCTCTCCCAAGAAGGGTGTTTGGAGGCATGGAGATCACTCGAACCAAATCCTGGGGTTTGGGGACAGCTTGAGACCTCGTCCTTCCTTCCTGGAAAGCCTGGAGTTTTGTCCCCAGCCTGTCACAGCATGGTCATCTGGGCAGCTGGGAGCTGGGTGATCTGTGAGAAGCTCTTCAGAAAGGGAAATCCTGGAAAGAACCCCCCCAGTGTGGCTTAAAATGTGCTGCTCTGGCTTTACTCACTCACTGTTTTGGAGGTGCCAGGGGATGGAGTTCTTCATCAGTGGGCAGGGACCACCCACGACCCCCAAACTCTGTCCTTTGACCTCCAAATCCCATCCTGAGTGAGAGTATTAGCTTGTCCTCCTGAGCACACACCAGGCCAGCCTTGAAAAGAATGTGGGGAGTTCAAAATGGCCCAGTGAGTTTTCTCTAACACAGGATAGAATTTTGGGAAGGAGCAGAGGATGGGCTGCCTTGGCAGGGCTCTGGCAGCATGATGGATCAGCTCAGCCCAGTGGGGACACAGAATCAGGTTCCCATGAGGAACAGCATCCCTGGCTGAGGCTGGAGCCTTCCTTGTTTCCAGTGGTAACAGACAAACCTTTGCTCCTGAAAGAGGGACTGTAACACAGCCCATGGCAGAGAAGCCTCTTAAAAGCTGGTCTCACTGCAGTTGTGTTAATTATTAATAGGATATGGGGAAGAAAACACTGGAAACCCCTGACTGTTTAAGGCAAGCTGCTACCTCATCTGTGTCCAGTGGTGTGGGCCTGGCTTTCCCCTGATCCAAGAGGAGATTCATGGGTATCTTTTTCAGTGACTGGTGTTGGTAGGTATGAATGGAGGGGCTTGACCACCTCTCTGAAAACCACAGCACTCCTAAACTGAGGAGCTAAATGGGCCTTAGCTTGATCTTTAGCAAATATTTGCCCCCCAAAGGATAAAGTCCTTTTTTTGGCAGCATCTCTACCCAGAAAGATGCTGGAATTGCAGAATCTGCTGGCACAGAGGCACTAGGGATCCTGTCTCAGCCTGGGGCACCCTGCAGAGCTGTGTGGGCAGGATGGGACCCAAAGATGGTGCTTGAACTGCACCCACATAGTTAGTCAGGGCTGGTGGACCTCAGCAGGCGATTTTAAGGAAAAGCAAAGTAATGGCAAAAGGCTTGTGGACTTTGAGGGTTTCTTCTGATTGTGGGTACCAGGGTAACTGGGAGGTGTTTCCATGGAAACCAGCAATGCTGCTGCAGGGGGGACCCCATGGCACAGATTTGGGCCCTTCATCAACACTGCAGGAGCAGATCTTGGCATGGAGAAGCACCAGCCTGATGGAGGCTCTTGGCACAGCGGTGCCCTGGCTCCCTGGTGTGCAGCTGGGAGAAGCTCTGCATTGCCCATGCAGTGAAGGGAAGGAGATCCCAAACCTCAGGTGCAGGTGATAGCCACAGGTGCTGCCAGCCCATCTGCCTTCCCACCACCCCTTCCAGCAGCCCCTGCTCCCCACAGCACCCTCCTCTCTCCCCTCTCCCTTCTCTTCCTTTCCATTCCTCATTCCCTTTCTCTCCCTTTCTTCCCCTTGCTCCACCCCCCTCCAGACTCCTCTGTGGGGCATTGATTTTTCCATCCATCAGTGAAACGCTTGAGGAAAATGAAAGAGCATCTTCTTGATCGATCAGGAGAACTCTTCAGCCTGGGGTCAGGAAGGGTTTGAATCAGCTGCTCCCCTGGCATATAATTACCCCCTCTCTCCCAAGCTGGGGCTTTTCACACGCCTGCAGGAGCAGCCACCCCACCGTGGGGCCAGAGCATCGCTCTGGAGAACACGTCCATGGGTGCATCCATGCTGGGAGAAAGTGCCTGTGGATGTGCTGGGTTTGGGAGCTGCCAGAGCTCAGTGCTGGGCCAGGTCTGGGTGCTCACACTCTCAGTACCGAGCAGGGTGTGTCGAGTGGGTGCGAGCAGCCGCTGCTCCCAAGCTGGAATCAACTGCACACCGAGCTAATTCTGTGCAGAGTTTGGTGAGGGTGGGGAGCTCTGAGGCTGCGAGTTTAAAGAAGCTGAAGGAGAACCTAAATCTGATAAGAACCGAGTGCCTGACTCCCTCCTCTCTTTTGAACATCTCATTTGCACGGAGCCTCGTCTGGGGTACGCTGCGCATACGGACCGCGTTGGTAGCAGCCTGGAGATGCCTGTGGAAATGCCAGAGTTTGCCATCTGGTACCATGCTGGCCCCTGAGGTTCCACCGCTTTCTGCCCTCCCCCAGAAAGCCAGCAAATAGCTGAGGGAGCTTCTCATTCCACCGTGGGGTGGCTGCATGCAAATGTTGACTTCTTCATGGCAACCGGCGTGAGTCATGCCGGGAGCCGGAGGGGGACGCGGTGCCTGAAGCTCTCCTTCTCTGCTTGTGGTACCTGCAGCTCTCCTTCTCTGCTTGTGGTACCTGCAGCTCTCCTTCTCTGCTTGTGGTACCTGCAGCTCTCCTTCTCTGTTTGTGGTACCTGCAGCTCTCCTCTGCTTGTGGACTGCTGCCTGCTTGCATGGAGGTGGTGTGGACTGCTGCCTGCCTTCCTGCAGCTCTTGCTGGAGCTCCATCTCTGCTCGGTGGGATGTGTTCGCTGCTTTTCTTGTGAGAGGTTCCCACGTGTGCACTGGTGGGGTTCAGCAGTTGAAGCACGTCACGCATGGGGGCCGTTGCCTTGAGTCTTGTGACACAGCAGGGAAAATTGGGTTTGTCCTAAGGAAAGACCTGGGCTTGAATTCCCATCAGCATGGAGGGATACCAATCCCAGAGCCAACACCAGACATTCCAGCACATCCCAGACTGCCAGTCTCCACTGACCCTTAGGCTCCTCACTCCCTGTCTCCCCTTATTTTCCATAGGTATTGGCCAATGCATTTCCTGAGCTAGATGAAGGAGGGTGAACAACACGTGTCTGGTTGGAGCTTGCTGCACTAGAACTGGGACACAGCATCTTCCTGTGGTAGGTTGTGCATCTCCATCTAACATCTCTCACTGGGCAGATGCAGCATGAAATCATTGTCTCGAGGGTGATGAGGAACAGTAAGAGAGCAAGGGGGAAATGCATTAACCACGGGGTTGTTGCCCCATGCTGTGCTACTTTCACCTGGGAGCTCAGAGCCATTTAATTCTCCTTGTGTTTCTATGCTGGTCTGGGGACGAGTATGTACAGAAAGATGCGGACAGAAAAGCAGGGTGAGAAACCAAAGCTGAAAGCTCCTGCTCCCACCACAGCCAGTTCTGACCAGCCAGACCGGAGCTCCACTGGAGAAGGACAATGCAAAAGCTTTGGCTTTCTCCCTCCAAACCAGCAGGCATGAGGCTGCTCCAGCATGGATGCATTGCAGATGTGCTGATAGCAGTGAGCTGAGTGCTGACACTGCTGTGGAGGGGCTGTAGGTAAGGTAGAACTGGGTTTATCTGCACTACAGATAATGTCTTCTGCTGAAAGCAGCTGAAACTGCTGCATCCTGGCTCTGTGGCACAGTTTATTTTACAACAGGTAATGAGAGCTTGTCCTATGTCTCTGGTAAAACCTTGACATTAAGCCCCATCTGATCAGGGTCTTTTCCCTGGTGGGATTTGGCATCAGTCAGGTAGTTGGGGGAACTTTGCTTAGCCTGTGAGTGTTTCATCCTAATATAAATGTGGATCTAACCCAGTTTTCTGCATCGCTCCACTGATAGCAAGGGAGAGAGGCTGATTTATGCAAGTGCGTATGGGATCTTCCTGTTATTCCTTGCAAACAGAGGGCTTTGGTGAGCTGTCAGCAGCTACTGTCACTGCTGGGTTCAGTGGGGGAACTCATAGCATCTCTCCATTGCTTTGCTCACCATCTTGCTGACTACCCTTGGTCATATTCCTTGGTTTTTCTGCTGTCTCCTTGTTCCCAGGTCTGTAAAATGAAGATAAAATACAATCTGACTTGCTGGGGAGCTTGCAGCCCAATTAAGAAGTACACGCTAATTAAAGTGAGCTTCTCCATTCCTGTTGATATCCCATAACCATCAGAGGGGCTCTGGAAAGCTCTGGGATGTCGGAGTGTGAGGTTGCGACAGAGACAAAACAATACGCTCTCAGACTGCTGAACAGAAAGTGGATCCATGTGTTAATCTGGGAAAAGGAGTGTGAAAATAGCTGCAAATCCTTCACGACTTTGTTGTAATTTCTCCCAGATAGGATACAGCCTGCTCCACACTCCAGCCTCCTTGGCTCCCAGGTCATTACTGAGCTGAACCTGAGGCTGATGCAAGACGAAACTCTGTTCCATTGCTGGGCTTTGTGCAGGACTGCTGGAAATTCAGGGGGAAAGGGTTAATGATTGCATTCTTTGGGGGCAGCTGGGGTCCCAATGGCTTTAGGATCAGCCAGGTCTGCTCCCTGGTGTGTCTGGGGCAGGTTCCTGGCTGGCTCAGCCTGGCTGCTGGAGGAGCCTGGAGGACACCTGGGCAGGCAGAACCGAACGGTGCCTCTGACAGCAGTGTGCTCACATCGGGTGGGTGACCGTGGGGTGTGGAAAGCCAGCCCCTCCCAGCTGCCCAGCTGCCTTTCTGCTAATGCTCATCTAATTAAACAGCAGCCTGGAGTGGCTGAAACCAGGGCAGCGGGAGAGCTGAGGTTTGCATTCAATAGGTTCCTGTCTCCAGCTCAGGAACCAGAGGAAAAACCCATTTCATATCGTCAGATCAATACGCAGGTGGCATTCCCCCTCCTTTTCCCTTCACCTTCTCCAGCTCTCCTCTCCCCTCCCTGGCCAGGGAAGCTTTTAAAAACTAGAGCCGGGCTGGGATTGCTAGCTGGTGGTTTTTGCACCTCACCCCCCATCCTAGATGCTGTGCGTGCTACACATGTGCAGGACAGCTGAGAGGTGCCAGGAATGGTGATTGCTGGGACCATGATCTCAGCAGGTATCTGGGAAAGCGAGTCTTGGCTTCAAACCAGGGCATGGTCCCTCCTTCAGGGAGGATTTTCAGTCAATAAGGTCTCCAAAGAGCCACTGTCTGTTTGCTGAGCCAATCTGCTCAGCTCCAGGACTGTGAATGTGGGTAGGATTTGACCAGCAACTTTTGTCCTGCTTGCTCAGGTACAGGCAAGGGTTAACAAGAAGCGACATTTTATTTTGCTGCATCTTTGGCTTTCTGGAAGGAGATGCTCTTCCTGGTGCTTCTGCTGTTGTAAATGCATTCTTCTTCCCAAGGTGTCTTCTGAAAATGAGCTCCAGCATGTTGTCAGTGGTGGAGAGATGATTATGGAGAAGCAGCTGTCCATCCCCTCCTGCCAGCTCCCGGCGAGGCAACGGGAGGGGTGGCAGCTCCTCTGGGTGCTTGCTGCTGGCAGCAGATTTTGCAGTGCCTGATCCAGGTTGTGGTGTAAATAAGCAGCTTCAGGCTTTGGCCTTTTCCACCTCATCTCAATGCACCGGGGCAAGCAACCACCATGCAGAGCCCAGCTCCGTGCAGCCTCCAACCGTGGGGGTTTTTCACAGTAAGAAAGTTGTACAAATCTTCCCCAAACGTCAGCCTGCTCAGGCAGCCTGCAAGGGGTCGGCTTCAGCTCCTGTATTGTTTCTCTCTGCAGGAGAGAAATTACTGTCCTAATTCTTCATGCAAAAATGAGGCATTGGAAACAGGCTGAAGGGGAGAGGAGCTGGATGGGTGCCCCAGTGACCTCACCAACTCAGAGGACAGCAGCCCTGTCTGAGGTTACCATCTCTCTGTCCCTTCCCTGGTCTCTCTGTCGTTAATGCTGAGCTGGATTTATTTGGTTTATTATCCATGCTCCCGCACCGGGATTCAAACACTGCCCAGCAGCGTCTGAGCCATGCTGGATCACAAACCATCTCGGGATGCTCCAGCCAAGAGGGAAGTGAGCTCCACACCTGCCAGCAGGGCAGGGCTGTCGCAGCCAGATGCAAGCTCTTCCCCGGCATCTCCCCCTCTTCCCCTTGCCCTAGCCTCAGGCCAGGCAGGAAAAAATCCTTCAGCAGACCCCAGCTGGGGCTGCTGGCTGCCGGCTTTCCATGGCAACGGTCCATCAGGGGGTCGGAGTCGACAGCAAAAAATGCTGCCCCCCCTCCTTCCCCCGCCTGGGCTGCCGGTCGCTATTTTGATTGCATTCCTGGGGAGCTGGGCTGCAGATGTGGTCGCCTTATCTTGGGAAGGTCTGAGTCAGTTTTTCCCTGTGTGACAGAGCAGGCAGCTGAGGGCTGGAGGGAGGAATAAATAACTCCTGAGGTATGCCAGGGATGTCTGTCCCTGGGGACAGGGTGCTGGGCCAGGAGCCTTCCGCCACCCCGATCCTGGAGTCACAGTGCCCGTGTGTCACAGCACATGTGTAAGGGACAAGGGAGATGTCTCCTCTGAGCAACCTTCATACATCCTTGACATCTCAACCAAGGAAAAAGAGGGGTTGGCCCAGGAGTGTCTGTGCTGTGGGCTGGATCCCACCCCCAGGAAAATCTGAGGAGCCCATCCATGGGGTAGGAAGCACGTTCACCCCACAGCACGTGTCCGTGATGTGTGTGCTTGCTGCTCCTCGACCTTCCCTGCTGTGTCAGCTCAGGAACTGATCCTCTGCAGATGCACATGGGCTGACAGAGCAGGATCCAGATCCAGACACACTGACTGCCCCCAGCCCTGGTCTGCACCAGGGGCTGTGAGCAGAGCTCAGTGTGCAGCACCCACGATGGTGCAACTGCCTGGCTCTGCTGTGAGGGAGGTGGGACAGTCACTCTGGATCCTCTGTTGTTTCCTTCCCTTCCTCAGGGAGACCATGTCCTCTGATTGCTTTTCAGCTGAAGAAGCTCACTCCTGGATGCCTCACCATGGATATGTGGTGTCTCTGTTCCCAGCAAAGCTGTTGCTGCAGCCCTGGTGATCAGTGCAGGTTTCTTGCTGTAAACTGAGCTCCTTCTGTAAAGCAAAGACCTGAGGCACAGCCTGCTCAGAGCTGAGGGAGGGTTTTGTGTAAGGTGCTATTATCTATCCAAAGCATTAACCCCTCCAGAGGTCATGCACTGAATAATTAGCAGTCCAACTTAAGGAAAAACAGATCTACATTAAGTGCTAAACGCATTACAAGTTTTCCTTCTGTTGGTGGGATGAGCTTGGGTTTTCCAGCATTTTCCCAAACTCTGGCAGCTCAGGGAGCAATTCTGCTTTGTTTTCATCTTTATCTTCCTTTCTCCAAGTGAGAGCAGGGTTTGTCTCGTAGTCCCTGGCTCAAGAGCTGGTGGCTAAAGTCTTTCAGGAAGGGTGGCAGGCAAAGAGGACCCTTCAGTGCTGGAGGGTGGGAAATGCAGAGTCTGGGGGATGGCAGGACACTGGGAGCTGGTGGTTGTGGTGGCCACCACGTCCTCCCTGCTGCAGTGGGGGCAACAGCACCGGGTTCAGCCCTTGTGGGGCTGGCTGGACACCATGGGATGTACCAGGGGCATCAGGACTGGGGTCTGAGCTGGCTTCCAGGCTCTCATCTCAGAGCAGCAACGGGAGCCAGGGCTCGGGAGAGGGTTTCTATAGCAACAGCTGCCACTCACTCCCCATCGTGGATGTAAATTAGTTAGGATTTTATTAGTGTGCAGAATTTCAAGAGGCCAGAGCTGGCAAAGAGGCCTGACAAATTCGGGACAGGAGTGCTCAAGGGGAGCTTTTTTAGGAGTTTGGGCCAAGGCAGGGTTTGGGGTTTCTGAATTGTGGCAATGCCTGGTTCTTCACCCCAGGAACAGCAGCCACATCTGATATGGCTCTGGGATTTCCACACTTCAGGCAGGAGGCTGGATATGGAGCACCTGCTGTCAGGCCCTGGGCTGGGCAGCTCTGTGTCTCTGGGTGGAATTTCAACACCTCTTTACCTCTGTTTTGCAAAAATGTTCCTCAAAAGGGCTAAAAGTGTAAGACCACCTCAAGAGACTACAGCTGGTGCAGCTGCCTCCAGAGGGTTTTCAGTTAACAGCTTGATGATGAAGCTGCCTGAGGGGTCAGCAGGAGATTTGGTGGGTACCAGTGACCTTCTGGGCCAAAGAGATGAGGAACTGGGGCTTTTTGAGTCATGGGTGGGGCTGCAGTCATTATTAGGGGGTCTGCATGTCTGACATCCCTGAGCCATGGGGCTCCTTGTTAGAGGGATCATGTCTGGTTCATGCATATCTCCATGATCATCTGGATTTTTGCTGGAGCTGACTCTGTTTGGAAAAGTGCTCCTGGTTGTCAGTGCTGCTCTGTTGGGAACTGTCCTCTTTGTATGCTCAAATGTAAGCAAATAAAGAGTGTGATTGTAATGCCAGTTGTTGCCCGCAGATCAGAAATCTGCTATAAAACTTGTGTGAAAAATTCTGATTTCTATGTGCTTTCCCTTTCCTGTGTGGTTAGAGCTGTATTTTCAGAACTCATATTTTCAAGTCTTTGCCTCTAACCATGAGAGCTGAGCATTTTCCTGTTTAACAGAAGAAGTGGTTTGGTTTTTCCTTTTTAAAATTTTTCTTCTATAACTTCATGGCTCTGGGAGCAGGGGCTTTCTAGGAGTCAAAAGGTTGTGCAACACCTTGTGATGGTGCTGTGATATTTGCCAGCACTGGGTTATAGCTGGATGGTGATGTGTAAGGTTTGTATACCTAGTGCAGAGATAATATGAATGTGCTTGTGTGCAGAAAAAGAAAAAATAAAAAGGGCTGGAAGCGCCCTTGAAATATTAGAAGTGTGGGGCTGGGCTGGCTGGTCGGCAAGTGTGTACTTGATTTGGAAGTGGGATGGGGGGGGGGAAGCCAGATTTTTTTGTTTTAGGAGTTTGTAATGCTGCAAAATGACTTACAGAGGAGTGGCTGATGCTCAGCTTGGATGGGCTGTGCTGGGATCAGAAAGGGAATTTTCCTGCCCCATCCTGTGTGATTGGGGCTGGTTGCAGACAGACCCAGCTGCAGTCAGTGCTTGGGGGGACCCTCTTGGCCTCATCCATAAATACTGACATTATAATTACTATAACAACCTGCTCTTCTCTTCCTGCATGGCGTTCATTCTCTGGCCTTAGGTAATGCTTTTTTCTTGTTGATTTGCTTCCTCCTTCACCTCCCCCTCTTTTTAATTCCTCAACACACTGTGGAAACATCAATTAATTAATCTAAATAATAGTTATTATTCAAGAACCAATTTGCTATCATGGCTTGCACTGGTGTGATGGAAATAACCCATCCAGGTGATGAGAAATTTGGGTTATTGGAGCTGGGCCAGTTCCTTCTCTGGGTGTGTACCCCAGTACAGTTGGTGCTTTGGGTTTAGCAGGACTCTGTCCTGCCCAAGGTGCTGCCTGCTGGAAAGGGCAGCCACTAAGGCAAGGTTTGCTTTCAAAATAAATTGGCCTTTTGTAGGGGACCATGTCCTAAGCATGATGAAAATGCTAAATGTGCTGATAATGCAGCTTGAAACAGATCCACAGAGACTTTGCACTGGTGTCCTGAATGTGACTGAGTAGGAAAGGAACTGGGTGAGGTGTAGGGTAATTGGGCTGTGAACTCTGCAGGTGTGTCAGCAGTGCAGGAGGTGCAACACTGGGCTGGAACAGGGGTGCTGATCAATGCTCCCCCCTGATTTTGGAGAGGATTTGATTCCTATGAGGAAGTCAGTGCAGACTGTGTTAGCCAGGGCAGCAGGGCCAGATCACCTCTGGCATCTTCCTGATGCTCTGAAGTCAAGTTTGGGCTCCAGGTCTTGGGGTGAAGTGACCCTGAGATGGTCAGGTCTGTCCCACTCATGAGCAGAGCTGCACAGAACATGAGAGAAGAATTCTGTCCTTGAGCTGACAGAGACTATCTGAGTCCCCACTGTTCTGATAGTTTCCAAAATTAGACCAAGCCCTTCCTGGGCAGTAGTGCTGGGGCCTTTGGGCAGGCAGCTGCTCCACTGGGTGGGATGGGGACCACACAATCCTGATGCAGGGAGAGTGATGACTGCCCCATACCTGGTGTTAATCAGCATTTTGGAGGATGGTTGTCCCCAGGAGCAGTGGGCTTTGCATTTACAGGAGGAAATGTAACAGCTTGGGGACCCAGGTACTTTCCCCAGGTTTGGGTGGGGGCCCTGAGCCACCCCCAGTTCAGAGAACTGACCTTGGTGACGGCAGCTAATGAGCTGCAAACCCTCGGGCTCATCCTTCATCCTAAAGGAAAGAGACTTTAGTTGCATGCTTGAGTTTAAGTGCATGGTAAAGTATGTTCCCATTCCTGGGCCTCAGATAGGCAAAGATGGCTGCATAAATCAGGAGACAGAAAGTGTGACAACACAGCCACGAGCTCCTTCCCATCTCACACGAGGCCGACTTTGGGGATTAGCACTGGGCTGCTTATTTTGCAGCCCCACAGTTGGGGCTTTGGAGCTGTCCCGCCCCTTTGTCATCTCCTGAAGCCTCTCTGCATCCTCCTCCTCATCACTGGCTCCATCCTTCCCTCTCTCTGGCGTCAGCTGCTCTCCCCAAGGCTGCTCCATCCCTCCACTGCCATCCCTCTGCCTGCAGAGCAGAAAGCGTGGCCCAGATATTTTACTTCACATCAGCACAAACCCAACCCAGATCTTTCTCCGAGCTGGCTCAGCCGGGCTGTGCACGAGCAGAGCCAGCCCTGCAGCCGGGTGGTGGGGGAGACCCCCGGGGTGCCCCTGCCCCTCTCTGGGCTGCAGTTCCCCCTCTGTGGCCGTGCATCTGGCTGCTCTGGGCTGGCCGGGAAGCTGGAGCCTGTGATCAGCTCGGGAGGCAGCAACAGCAGCCTCTGCTTTTCCACACGTCGGTATTTTTAGCTCTGCTGTGCATTAGCGTGCAGGAGCTCAAACTGCGAATCCTGGCTGAGGTTTTATCTGTTGTGACAGCCCTTAGGGCTGTAGTCAGACACTCTCTCGCTTGCTTGCTCCCTCTCTCCCTTTTTCTTCTTTTTCCTTTTTTTTTTTTTTTTTTAAGTTTGGAGCTTGAATCTGCTCTCTCCCTATGGAGACACTGCAGCTGTCAAGACAAGGGACCAAGGGTGGGGAATAGGGTCCAAAGAGTGTTTTGAGCCCCTTTAACAGGGAGCTCTATTCAGCTCCTTTCTGTATTTTTCCATTCCTCCTCGCTGCTGCTGTCAGAGCTGGAGTGGCCAGAGCTGATGCTGCAGGATTAGGTACTGGCTCACCCCTGCTGCCCTGCCCCAAAGGGTCCCCAAAAAGCTGTGCTGGGTGACAGCTACAAGACTACTGGGGACATCAAAGCAGAGAGCAAAGGCCAGCCTCATCCAGCATGCTGGGGTTTGGCAGATCTAGTGCTCTGTCTGCTGCTGCTTTTTCCGATTTCCCTTTTCCAAACAGCACAAATGTTGCCCCTTTTGGGACTGCTTTGGGCTTCTGACACCCCAGAGCACTGGGGAGAAACCAAAGTCCTTTGTGAGGGACCTGCTTCAACACAGAAGGTTTTTACTGTGCTTGAACATTGTGTATGATCTCCCCCAAGAGAACAAGACCTGTGAATTCAACCCTCCACCCTGGCTCCATACAAGGACCAATATTTTGGTTTGGTTTCTTTAAGGAGGATTTTCTTGATGGCTTCTTCTATTCCTGGACACCTTCTCCCACACCCCCAGGGCATTTTATATCTCCCAGAGAGCTGCACAAATTTGCAGTATCTTTGAAAAATCAGCTGGGAGTGGGGTGGCAGAAAAGGCAGCATTGGTGATGCCCTTTGGAAGGCTGAGGAACCAAAGTGCTGAATGGATTTTGGCTTTCCAGCCTTCTCAGTGACCTGCCATGCCAGGCTCTGCCCACATAATGTGGGCTTAAAGGGAACAGAAGTTGTCTGAAAATCTGGTGCCCCTGGAATTCATCCCCAAGGTCATGGGGAAGTTGGGGATAGAGCCAGGAGTGGGATCTGGCTTCCTGTCCCACGTGTCCAGCCTTTCTCTCTAACCCTCACATCTTTCTGGCTGGAGCTTCCTGCACCCAGGTCTTGGGATGTCCATGCCAGCTCTGATGTCTCTTGGAAGATAGAACAAGCCCCATGCAGGGAGGGTTGATTCATCCTGCTTTTCCTTTTTTGGAAGAGCTTCTTTAGTGTGCTTAACCAGAGAGTGTTGAGGAAGACCTGTGTTTAGGTAGTAAACAGTGATTTGGTATTTTTAAGGCTTTTAACACCTGAGGAGACCACAGCAGCTCTCCAGTGGTCCCAGGGTTGGCCAGGGCTGTGTGTCCCCAGGAGCTCAGTGTGCATGGATGCTGAGGGAGCTGGAGGGAAGCAGAGAGGGGAGAGATGTTGGTGGTGGGTCACAGCTCCTTTACACAAGTCTGCCCACACCACATTTCCTCCTGGAGTCGCAGTGTTTGCAAGTGCAGCAGGTTCAGCATTCGGCAGCTCCCACATCTCTGTCCAAGATGGTGCTGGCAAAGACTAAAAGGCTTCAGTGATGGGTCAGAGGGCTCCAGGAGCACCTGGGGCTAGCCTTGTCATCTGGTTATCTGGGGACAAATCCAATGGGGAGCCTCAGATATCTCCCTGGGTCCGCCTGCTTCATTTGCATTGATAAGGTGTGGAGGGACATCCCAAAGTTTGTCTGGCAAGCCCACAAATTGGGCAGCTTTTCTAATTAACTGTCCCTCTGCTGTGATTCCTCTGTTCTTCCCCCAGTTCCTCCCTCTGTTGCTGGCAGCAGCCAATGCCATGAACCACAGAGACAAACTGCACAGTGCTGCCAGCTCGACCTGCAGCAGGGATTGCTGGAAATATTTGGTGCCTTTGCCCTTTTGCAGGGAGCACCCAGGGATGCGGATTTTGCAGCTCTGTGGTGCAGAGGAGGCTGTGTGGGGCTTTGCTCCAGCAGCATTTTCTTTGTGCAGGTTGTTTGTGCCGTGTGTGTCCTTGGGAGCAGCCAGAACATGGCAGGTACCTTTGCACAGAGCTTTGGCACCTCCAAAACAGCCCCTGAGCAGCTCTGTGAGGTTGGGTTGTCAACTTCTCCTTCTCTCCCCCATTCTCCTGGGGAAACCCCACTGATGGCTGCAGAGAACACATGCAGGTGCTCTACATCACTGAAAACCCAGTACAACAGCTCAGGTTTGGAGCTGCTTTGCCCCCTCTGGGCTCTTCCTCTTGCTGAGGGAAGCTGCTAACAGCAGCTGGAGCTGTTTACTGTGTGTGCACAGGGTGCTCTGTGGGGCCAGCAATGTCTTCCTTCCTCCCTTCTTCCAGGGGCTGTGGCACCTGAGGAGCTGGATGAGGTCTAAAGGAATTCAAACATTGCTGGTTTTATTTCCAGATGTTAAGCTGGGAGATTAAGGAGTGGGGAGTGGGGATGAGGATAGAGGAAGTTAGTACTTTAGAAGTTTTGAAACTTTAAAAACATCTTGTGGCACCCACATTAATGCATTTTCTTGCACTAATAGTGTCCTTACACAATTCCAAACACCCTAAGAATTGGTCTCTAAAGTTTTGGCTGATGCCCTTGTGGATGACAACAAAGACTCAGAGGATGAGGGCTGCCATGGGGCACTTCCCTCCTGAGCCAGCTGAGCTGTTCCCGTGCTATCAGACCAGTCCCCTGGGCACACCAGCTCTCCCTGCCCCGTGTCCTGGAAGGGGCTGGATATGGGCAGGTCTGGGAGGGGACTCTGGGTGACTCCAGGTGCTCATGGTGCTGTAAATCAGACTCTTCCCTGCTGTCTGATATCCTGAGCTTCCCAGGCTGCAAGCAGTTCCTCTGTTTATCCCCAAACCCATTGACCTTTTCCTCATCCCACTCCTTTTCCTCCTTGCTCCGGAGCTGTCTGGGGCTCTCGGCGCGGCCGATGCTCGGGCGCTGCCAGGAGTTTGATCTCCAACTGCTTCCCAGCCCCCTCATGCATGTGGGCACCGGGAGGAGCTGAGAAAGTGGGGAAGAGAGGAACAGCAGGAGAAGAATTCTTAAGTGAGGGGATGGGGAAAGGATGAGGAAAGCAAGTAGGGGGGAGAAAAAGTGAGAACAGGGAGGAGGAGGAGGGATGAAGGATGCTGCCTTGTCCTTGGATTTATATTGGTTGAGTTGCACTGGATTAGCTAAAAGTGGTGCAGAGCTGCCTTCCCCTCCCTTCTCCTCCAGGCACACACTCCTGTTTGGAGCTGAATGCCTTAATTCACTTCAGCTTCAACCTGCTCCTAATTGACTTAAACCACATGGAAAGAAACTCTGCTTCCCCAGCAAGTGGCTGCAAAATTGCACCTTCAGTGAAGTCAGTGTGATTCTGCATTTAAAGAAACCCGGAGTCTGGCAGGGATGTGTGCAGGGATATTGGTGCCAGGGGGCTGTGCTGAACTATCTGGAGCCCCACTGGGTTGTTCCTCTCCAGAGGAGTTTTGGTTTCACTCAGAGCAAGTTGGGATTTGAAGGTGATGGGGGGCTTTGAGTCATGGGGATTTGGCTGTTAGAAGAATTGCTGTTTCTTCTCATTCCTCTCTCCTCTATTCCTCTTCTCCCGCTGCAGATGTCTGCTATAAAAAAAGAGAAGAAGGGGGGAAAAAACCCCACCCTCCCCAAATGTCATGATAATGCTCACTGGAGGGCTGTTTCTGCTGCACATCTGATATGTATGACAGGGTCAGATTAACCGAGCCTCTGATTTCCAACCACAGCTATTCCAAAGGCACCAAAACCAATGCAAAACACCCCAAAGGGACTCCTCTGTGCTGAAGAGGAGCTGGCCAGGCAGGATGAGCTCATGGTGCTCTGGGGATGTGCCAGCCCAGTGCTTGGTGGGACTGAATGCGAGGCAAAAAAGGGGAGAGCATGCTTTGGAGATGAGTCTGGTCTCCTCAAACTCAGGCCTTCAGGGGGGCAGAGATTTTCCTTTGTATTTAAGGCTGGGGATTTCAAAGACAGAAGGGGAGCAGTGCTGGTAACTACAAGAAGGTATCTGATGTTAGGGGATGTTCTGAAAACCCCTCTTCCTTGTTGAGGGCTCCTGTCACACCTGGACATGCTGGGCAGGAAAGGCTTTTTTTCCTTCCTTCCTCCTTATTCCCTCCCCTTCCGACCTCTCTGCATCCTCTGTCACCAATTTTGGCTTTGCTACATTTCTCTCCCTCTGTTTAATTCTAAACCCGAGGAGTTACCCAAGGTTCTGGCTCAGCTGTTTTTTTTAATGAGACATTTAGCCACTTTGAGCCCTAGAAAACAGGGCTGGAAGTGACCTCTGGAGCCTGACGTGTCCTGGTGGCAGGAGTTATTCCCAGACAGTGTTTAACTTTTCCCCAGCAGTGGGTCCCCCACCCTGCACAGGGCTTCTTCCCAAGTTTTCCTGGGTGATGTCCGTGTCCCAGGGCAGCACTGTTCCTATGGGATGGCTGCCAAAACCATCAACACCCGTTCCTTGCAATGGGAGCTGTTTGGAGGCACTGGGGCTGGAGATGCTAAAGGGGAAAATGTTTCCCAGGGCAAGATAGGGATAGTGAGAGGTGTGGGGGACCCTCTTGGCACAGGGCTGTGCTCCCACAGCCGGGGCTGGGTACCACAGATCCTCCCTGGGGCTGGGGGGCTGCACAGGGGTCCTGCCAGTACAAGGGACACCTCATGAGCACCCCTTGTAAGCCTCTGGTCGCCACTGGCTGAGAGTCTCCCTGGGATGGGGCTCGAGCAGGAAATGAAGATAAGAAGAAGGGGTGGGAAAAAAAACAAACCCCAAAATCCCCACGGAGCGGGAAGCAGAGTCGGGAGCGGAGCCGGCTCAGCTGATGGGGTTGCCATGGCGACGCGGCGGTGAGGAAAAGGAAAAGGCAGAAAATAGCCCGATGCCGGGCTGAGACCTGCGGGAGCCTGGCCCGGCAGTCTCCTCCATCCCCGGCCCTATTTCTGTCCTCCTTCCTTTCTCTTTTTGCTTTCCTCCCCTCATGCAGTTTGATCTTCTCCAGCCAGAAACGCCCCTCTCAGAGGAGCCATCGAGGGGGCGACTGGGGGGTTCTTCCTCTGATATTCTGGGATGGAGAGTGAAGGGAAAGCATGAAGGGTCCTCTTCTGCAGGGCTGGATGTGGTCAGGGCTATTCCCTTCGGGGCAGAAGGTTTGGAGGCAGCCAAATCACACCAAAATATGTCCAGGGCTTGGGCCATGTTGTTGGTGGAGGGTCTGGGATAGGAGCTGGAGAGCCCAGGGAATAGCACAGGTTTGGTGGAAATACACTTCCACCCATGCATGCCAAGTTTTGTTTCTGTGCACGGGTCAGGCTGGGTCGCCTGTTGTCTCCTGACAGGTGGTGCCCAGTTTTAAGGATGGAGAGAGGTTTTGTTTCATGTGCTGGATTGTTTTCCTGTCTGGGAAAGTGGTGCTTCATAACCACAGCGAGTCATTTCCCCTCTCTGAGTCAGACTGGGGCCTCTTGCGTGGTATATGTTGGGTCTAACCATTGATCCCAAGCTCACTGAAAAGGAACAGAAACCCAGACTGGTTAGAAGAAAGGAAAGTGTCATTGTGCCGAGCCCTGGGGGATTTGCCCCACAAAATGGAGACACCAACCCAGGCTCTTTGCTTTATCACAAATACTTACTTTAAATTTAAGGTTACAGAGTCTGGTGGCCATGAGGAGATCTTACTTTTCAGTAAAAAAATAAAGGTAGTGTTTCTACCTCCTGACGCTCTCACCTTCTTCCTGCATGGGAAGAAGCAGTTTCTCCCACTTCTCCCTGCCTTTGTGCCTGTACCACATCCCTCTGTGGCCTCTAATAACTTGTGCTGATGCTTGGGATGCAGATGGCCCAGCTAATGGAGCTTGAGCAGTAAATCTCCATTACTGGGGCCAGTTTTGCTGTCCCTTGCTGTGGCCCTGACCCTCACCTTGCCCAGGCTCTCATCCCTGGGAGGCCAGAGGGCAACAGGAATTCCTCCTGATGTCAGTGTTGTTCCTGGCACAAAGGAAAGTGTTGGATCCTCCTGGCCTCATCAGCTGTTATTTTGGAGGCTGGCTCCTCTTGCAAGGTTTGTTCCTCTCTTCCCTGTAATTCCCAGGGGTGTTCTGCAGACACCCCAGCTCCTCCTCCCAAAGGAGGTGTGTGAGCAGCTTTATGTGGAGATCTCACACCTCTGTGTGAACCATAAACTGTCCCTGCACTCCCTTTTCCCTAAGGACAGGGGCAGGAAGCATGCACGGAGAGGTTTCCAGGTATTGGGGTTTTTAGTGGGAATACATCACACTGAGGATACAGAAAGCTGCCTGGAACTGAAAAATGGCCTCAGAACTGTGGCACACGGTGCATAATCAACCTATTCTGACTTCCCCACCACAGCCTGGATGTATTTTGAACGTGTGCATTTCTCTGTGCAGTCTAAATATTAAACATAGCTTGACTAAGAGTTCACTTAAACCAGAGATGGACAAATATCTGAAGGTCATAAACACACAGCTGAGTAATTATTTAGAGTGGTCTAAGGGATACAACTATGGGTGATGGGATGAATGGAGGAAAGGAAAATGCAGTGCAGTTGTCAGAAAATTCTCCTCAGGTCCCTGCTTAGTGCTGCAGAGGGAAACATGTAGGTCCTTGATAAACCTGGAGGGATGATTTATGGATTGATACATGAAATGATGGCAAAATCCCCAAGGAGAAGTGGTGAATGGCCCATCTCCTGAGACTCTGCAAACTCAGCTTTGCAAATGTGGTAGATGAGGGGCCATGGAGCACCAGGGCAGGAGAGGAGCAGTTTCACTGACAGATATTGTTGGCTGATGACCAAATGACTAGAAAATGCCCACGAAGAAGTTAGGGCTGAAAGAGGAACTGGTTTCTGGTGAAGGAGGGGATGAGGCTCTGGGCCAGCCCTGCTGGAGTAGGTGAAAAATTTGGTGGGTCTGGAGATGGAGCAGCTCAGGTGTGGGGCAGAGCCGGTTTTGTGACCCAGCTGCTCACAGGTGAGAAACGTGGCAGCCCCCAGGCTATCCTAAATTTCCATGTGATGTGCTCTGTGAGGCCAGGTCCATCCTCATGTCTCCACTGTTATGCTGCCAGTAACAATCAGACCTCAGGGAGAGCAGCAATCTTCCTTGGAGGACAAACAGCCTGGGACAGACTGTGAGGAGTGGGGGACTTCGGGGGCTGCTTTGCTGTGCCCTGAGCATCCACAGTGTTGCCTTCCTGGAGCTGTAAATCCCTGGCTCCTGATGCTGCCAGGATCTGGGCTCAGAGCATGGCCATGCTCTGTCTTCCTCCACCCTGGCATGGCATTAACCATCTCCTCCTGCCCTGGTTTGTGCCACTGCTGCTTCCTGCTCCCCAGCAATATTTTACATCTTGCCCAGTAATGCTTGGTTTCCTTAATAGCGTCTCATGTGGGATTTTTTCAAAGGCTTTAGGACAATCCCAATAAATTATATCTACTGATTTCCCTTTATCCATTGTTTTGTTGATTCCATCAGAAATCCTCTCCCAGAGAGGACGTGCAGGCTTTGCCTTTAGAAGCCAGCCGGGCTTGTTCCATTTCTATCTTAGCCATTTCACGTTTCAATTAATTTTGAAACATTGAATTATTGTTCTCAGTAGCCCTTGGAAAGAACAATCTGAGGAACACCGCTGGCTTGTGCTGCACCTCGAATCTGCACATTGCAGTCATAGTTCCTGGTCAAGAGGGGATGCTTTTGGTGGGATGTTTGCTGAAGTGGTGCTGGTGTTGAGAAACCATCCCCACTTCCAGGAGCTGGGATTTTCCCAGCAGCAAAAGGATGCATCTGAAATAATCTGCGCTCCAGAAAAGCCCAGCTCACCTCGGAGCACAAACGCAGGAGGCTGCTCGTCCCCTGCGCTGTCAGCTGACCGCGAACTCGCTCCGGCTTTGTCCTTGAAACCCAAAGAGTGGGAGCTTGCCGCCAGGCTGCCGCGGCTGTAAGGAGAGGGGAGGAGGCGGCCAAACCGGCCCGCCAAGGGTTAATAATTTCCATTGCAATTGTGTCATCTCTTTGGGGACCTCTCGCTCATTTCGCGAGCGGGCGCTGAAAGCCGAGGCACGGGGGCTCGTTCTTATTCAGCTGCACGCAGCTTCAGAGGCAGCGGACGGCAGCGCAGCTGGGCTCGGCCACCTCGGCCTTGCAGATGGATGGAGAGAAAGGATTTGTGTGCCTGCGTGTGCTTTGCTTGCGTGCGCGCGCGTGTGTGTGTGTGTGTCTGAAACCTAATTGTCTGCCGTCTAATCCGTCAGCCGGGGGGACAGCTTGCACAAGCCCCTTCCAGGCAGCCTGATAAATGCAGCGCTGCCAGGCCCCTCTGCGAGGCAGTTTGGTTTAATTGGGATTGCTACGTGCACCGACTTGGCGTGCGGGGAAAGGATGCTGCGCGCAGGGGAGTGCGTGGCCAGGCTCCCAAAGGGTGGACCCTCTGTCCAGCCGGGCTCCCGCTGGGATCCTGGGAAACGCTGCTTAGTGAGGAGATGTGAGTGCAACCCGGTGCTGGATGGGTGAGGTTAAGGGTGGCTCCATGTCGTGTTAAACCAGTGACAGTAAGAGTGGCACTGTGTGCCCCCGTTCTTATGGACTTTGTACCTTGGGGCAGCTCAGTACCCCCAAGACTGGGCTGTAAATACACCCGGCTGATGGGACCTGGAGATCACCCAGAGTGTGACACAGAACCTATGGACATCAGTGTGCTGGCTTGGAGATGTCACCTGCCATCTTCAGCGCAGCACAAGGAGCTGTGCCCGGCTGTCCCCGTCTCCAGCTGTCCCCTGCCTGTCCCCCGGTGACTGGCACCTGTGAATCTCTTGAGCATCTCCCAGCCCTGAGCACGTGGCAGCTCAGGGACTCCCCAGGCTGAAGTGGCATTTCATCTTTAATACCCCTCAATGGATTTCCCATGAATTTGTCTAGTTGATTTCTGTAAACACGTAAGTTTTAATCATCCCCAGAGAGCTGTGGCAAGGACTTCACTGCTTAACCATGCACCGTGTGGGGAACCGTCTCCTCTTGTTTCTTTTGAACCTGCTGCCTCTTAATGTTATTGGATATCTCCTAATTCTTTTATTGGGAGACGCAGCAAGCAATCAATCTTGGTTCACCCTCTCGAGGCCACAAGTGTGCCTCTCTGGCTGCTGCTTTTCCAGGCTGAGATCTTCCTCCTTTGGACTAATTTTTTTTTTTTTAATCAACCTGCTCCAGATATTTTTCTAGCTCTGCTGGTGATGTCAGGAGTCCGTATGTGGCGACACCCTCATCCGTTGTGTAATTAAAGGTGATGTCACGACTATAGCAGATGGTATTTGCATCAGTTTGGTTGCTTAGTGCATGTTGATGTCAGGGGATCCTTGTGTCCTGCCCAGTCACAAGAACTGCTCAGAGGCTGCTAATCCAAAGCCTGAGGGTTTTATAATAATATTTAGCTTTTGAGTTCCCTCTATGAAAAAGGCAGGGCCAGGTATTGTTTATCAGGAATCACTCACTGTGATTTGTAAAACATTCCTGACTTATCCATGTCATTTCATCCCCCAGATGCAGTCACCTCCAGATTGTTACCTGGAAACTCTTCAGTCATTAAGGTACACCAGGTTTCAGGACAGGTGATTTGAAGGCATTGTGCTTGCAGGTGAGGGCTTAGAGGATGCCAGACTGGCCACTTGTGTAGGTACCTCCCTCATGGCTGAAAAATAACAGTGTGATGCTGCTTTTACCCCAGACCCCAGCAGGGTCCCAGACTTGCTGTGGGGTTTGGAAGCCAAGAGGCAGGAGCAGGGTGCCCAAGTCCAGGGTTGCCCTGGCCCAGACTGGGTCATGTTGTGGCACCTCCACCCTGCTCCCCTGCTCCTGGCCTGAACAAGAGACCAGTTTCCAACAGACCCCCACCCAGTGCCCTTCCCTCCTGCTGCTCTCTGCTCTCCCATCCCTCCTCCTCCCTCTCCCTTTCTCCCTTTACCCTGTCTGCTTCTCTTTCTCTCCACACCTGCTCCTCTCCTTCCCTCCTCTTTTCTCTTTCCTCCTCCTCCCCTTGCTTCCCTCTCTATCCTCTTATCTCATCCCCTTGTTTTTCTCCTCTCTGCCTGTCCAGCTGATTTACATGCACGCTGCGTTGGAGCAGCTCAGCTGGATCTAATGCCTCCTGCCGTGAGGAGCGGAGCCGTCTCCGGACTCGCTGCTGAGCATCCCTGGGCAAGGGCTGGGAGGTCTTCTGTGCACCCCACCACCTTGGGCCATGCTTTGGCCCCTTTCTGCATCACCTTTTGCTCTTCATCCCCTCTCTTTCCTTTCTACATCATTTAGTTGATGCTGCTGCCCTCGCTCGTGTCTTCTCTGTTTCTCCTGCGAGGTTCCCAGCCCATGTGCCCACTCCATCCTTGCTCCTGGGTGGGTACATGAGGATGGACCAAAGCCCTGCAGCCAGCCTGGGGGATGGTTTATTATGACTGCTGCCATTCCTGTGGCCCTGGCACCAGTGATGACCTGAAAACCCGATGCTGAATTCTTCCAGGTGGAGCCTTCCAGGAAGGGCCCCCCTTCCTCCACCTGAGTTCTGATGTGGGAGCCTGGGGCAGCTCTCCTGTGCCCTCATGGCCCTTGCTGCCCATGGAACTGGGATCGATGTGTCTGTGTTATCCTCTGGCTCTAATCACTCCCATTTCCATTCTGCTGATTTGCATTTCCACGAGAGGAAGATGCCCTGATTAATATCCCCTCAGAAGAGCTTTATTGCGATGGCTCCTGCCTCTCTAATTGGAAAGTGGTCTTAACCTTTCATGCAAGTGGCTGGGACACTCCCTGACTGCCAGAAATTCCATGAAGGGGCTTACTTGTCCTGAATTCCAGGGGAATGGGAGGTTTGGAGGATCTAACTCTGCCTCCAAAGTGGGATAGGGACCCCTCTGCCTGAGAAGGATCATAACCTCTGATACCAGGGATGGGACCACCCCCAGCACAGTGGGTTGTCTAAACAGGAGTCAAGGAAAGGAACTGTGGCAGGTGGATGTGCTGGGATAATCCAAAACCAGTGAGCACCCAGCCAGCCCTGAGCAAGCAGCTTGATGCTCCCCAGCTCACACCCATGTGCCAGTGAAGGGCCCATTGAGAAAAACATTCATGTGGTGTTGATAGATCTGTTGCCATTTACCTTCCTGTGGCTGGGAGGCAGGATCTGACCTGGCAGCTGGGATTCTACAGCTCTTGCTCCCTGGGGAGTTCCAGGCCCACCACTAACCCGCACTGGCAGCTTGAAAGCCTGCCTTGCACTTAGCTGCTTTCTGATCTTCAAAGGCTCTGAATGCCCAAGGAAATCAGACCTCGTGCCTTTTCTTCCCATGCAGTTCCCAGATCCAGACTCTCACGCAATTTATTATCCCTGACACGTGCCACTCCCTCCCTGTCTGTGCATGGGGAGGGAGCATCACTCTGCTGCCCTTCCTTGGGACCAGTTGCCCTGGCCATGGTGTGAAGCTGCTGCTCCTTGTGTGCTCCCCATCCCATGAAACTCAAGGCAGGGTCAAGGAAGCGTACTGGCATTGGCACTGCCAGCTTCATCCTGGCTTCCCAGTGATGTGCCCTCTGGCTGAGACTGGCAGCTGCCTGCTCCAGGCAGGTCCTGGGGTCTCCTGCCAGCAGGTTTTGCTGCTCCATCCCTCCAGCCAGGGTTGGCCAACCCCACAGTGCCAGCTGCAGAGCCCGTTTTGCCTGTGCCTATGGCTATTTTATTAAGACCCTGACTTGTCTCCCAGGTGCTTTTACCTCCCCTTCCCCAATCCCTCTCCTTCTGAGGTTACAGAAAAGATTTTGGGTTTATTTAAAATTATTTTTTAATTTTGGTATTTAAGCTGGTTTAGCGGCTGCAGCAGTGAGTGTTCCTGATAAACAGCCCGGGAGATCCAGAGAATAATCTCTCTGTTTGGTGACGGCACAGGCGCCTATCGCAGCTGCTGGCAGCACGCTAAAAAGCTGTCTTCATCTGCTGCCTGCTCTATCAGCCCAGGGAGGGAGAAATTGCCTCCTTCCTTAATCACAGAATTTGAAATCCCAGCTAGTCTGCACCTTTTATTCTTCAGGTTCACAGTGTTTGGCAGTGTGGGCAGGGGGAGAAATATGCAGCAGCCCTTAGATGGAAGCAAGAGTTGGGGAAGGGACTGGGAAGAGGTGGGTGAACAGCAGCTCTTTTCCCTTTGCCAGGTATCTCCAGGACTTGCCACCTCATGATGCTTTCCTGGAAACTCTTTCTTCAGGGAGGTGGGTTAAGGCTGCATTTTTAACAGTCACAGAACACCATAACCAGGGGCTCTTGTGTACTCTGAGGGGTTGTGTAACACCACTGTGGTTGGGGAGAGTGTGTGCACTGACAGCCACATGCTCTGGAGCCCCAGTGCCAGGGAAGCTCAATGAGATGTGTCAGGGAAATTTGGTAAAAAGGGGGCAGACAAAAGGATAGAAAAACACAAGGAAGAGCTGAGATGCATTGTTATTTCCTCACCAAGGAGAAAGATGCTCAGGCTTGTCCCTGTGTCATAGATCAGGTCAAGGAAAGCAACTGGGTTTGGGGCATAGGAAGGGCCCAGGTGTATGGATAATGCCCATAAGTGTCTGGTGCATGATGCAAGGTCCCAGCCACACCTAGAGAATGTGTGATGCTAAAGCCATAATATCTGTCAGGGGGTGCTTCTGGGGTGCAGGAGCACACCTCAATACCCACAGTGAGTACAGAGCAGTGAGGGGATGGAAGGTGCCTCTGCTCCACGCTCAATGCCACCAAATGACAGTGTGGCACCGTGGGCTGTCACTGCTGACAGCTGCTCAGCCCAACACTGGGAACACAAGAGCTCGCCATGCCAGAGCCTGGCGTCGGAGAAGCTGGAGATTGCCTTTAATGAGACAGATAAAGCAAAATGAAAGGCAAATTAAGATGCAGGATGCAGGGCTGTGGGAGCTGTCTTGAATGCAGAGCTGTGACTTTCCTGGGGGGAAGCTGGGGTTGCAAACGATGGTGGGGGCACTGGAGAAGCAATTGTAGGAGATGGCAAATGGATGGGCTCAAACCAGAGAGCCTTGAATCCTTCCCAGTACCTTTTGCAGGTGCCCTGCTTCTCCAGAACCCACTGTGAGATATGAAACAGACCCTTGTGTTGCACCTTTGGTGTCAAAGTGCACAAATAATGGTGTCTCAGCTCCCCTGTTCTTCCCCCATCTCCAGTGGCTGGAGTGAGTTTGGGAAGCCCTGCAGTTGCAGAAAACAACTTTACAACCATGTCCCAATGATGCTGATGGAGATTTCTGGCTCCCTGCAGCAGGGCTGCTGTGGTCCATGGCTGTCTGGGATGTTGGCAGTCCATCCTAAACTTTCCATTGAGCTCAGAGCATCTGGGCTATTTCTGTAAAAATCCTGTGCTGGGTCATGAGGCAGGAAAGGGGCTTCTGCTGCAGCCAGGTCTGTTCTTAAGCAGAGAATGTTTAACACAAAAATCCCTCCTGTTTCTCAGCAAAAAAACACTCAGGCGTTGACTATCAACGTGAGCAGCATTGCTCAGGCAAATGGTGTTTACACCCCGAAGCCTTCAGACTTTCTGGATTTTACCTGCTTCTCTGCAGAAACCCCTTGAGAAAATGTTACTGAACAAGGCAATACTTGGGTGGATAAATTGCCTGGAACAAACGAGCTGGAATTTGTACGATCCCATTCTTCATGTAAGAAAGATGTCACTCTTAAGCAGTCCCTGGGGAAAGTGCCCACCCCGGGGAGCATCACCCTGGGCTGCCTGTGTTGGCCATCCCCTGATCTGGACTGAGCTGCCTGGGTTTGCATGCACTGCAGTGCTTTTTGCCATCCCCTCCCAGGAATCATGAGTGGAATCACAAACAGGAGCAAAGCAAGTCCTCATTTCCCTGCACCCCCCTCCCCACCCCAGCTGCTGAAGTGGGGTGTCGAGAGGGAGGTTTGGTGCTGCATTTTGCTGGCTCTGTGGGAGCTGATCCCATGGCCAAAGACATTTGGGGACACATCCCCTCCAATTGTCATTGCTTGTCCCTCTTGTGGTGCAGCTATTTCTGCCTCAACTTCCCAGGAAGCTGCCTCCAACACTCCCCAGTCTAAAACCACGCTGGTTTAGAGAGCCAATTTCATCCCTGCTTCCATGTCTCATTTGCATATATTTGCATAGCACACAGGTTTATGGGAGGGGAGGAGGCGCTGGAGAGGCACATCCTTTATTCCTCTTGTTGTCTTTATTCTTCTCCCCTTTCAGCAGAATTGTATTTATTTATTTAAACCCAGTGCTGCTGCTCTGAGGGGCTCACTCCCAGCTGGATCCCACAGGTGACTCGGTGGTGGGTGACCTAATGCAAGCTGGGACTAAACTTAGAGAATTTTCACTCTCTATAGGTGATTGTGTGGGGCCTTACCCTTGTCCTTCCCACAGCATCTTCTCTGGCAGGCTCTGGTGCTGGCTGGCCTGGGAAGGGGGTAAAGAATCCCTCATTCCAGCTCTCTATTTGTGATAGCCTTGTGGAAGTGAAAAAACACCTCCGTTTTCCCCAAAGTTTGCTGGATTTTCCCTCCCCTGTCTGTCCATCTCTAGGTTTTGGTACTTCCCTGCCACTCCTGAAGAGCTGTTCCATCTGAGATCCAGTAGAATTTGACATTTTTTTGGAAAACAGTAAATCCTTTCCCATGGGATGGGTTTCATGAACCCCAGAAATGGCCCTTCTGATCCTGAGAAAGGTAAATCCTCATTTCCCTCCTGCTGTAGCCTCCCCTTACCTCAGGATGCTGGGAAGGTGGACATCTGGGATAATACATGCTCAGGGGGAGGTGATGACCCCAAAATAGCTCCTTCCCTGTGAGCAACCAGGAACTGGGAAAAGGAGGTGGCGTTTCTTGGTGTTTTGGTTCTCATTTGCTGGTTTGGGGACTGTGGGATCATCCTGATCAGCCACAACACTTCTGGGGTACAGCTAATACTGCTTGTCGTAAAAAAAATTAAACAGCTGGACCCAACCAACTCCTCTGCCTGTTCCTCTGTCCTCCTTGGCCTTGGACACATCCCTTTGCCTCTCTGCCACACTGTCCTTTGCTCTAAGATGGGTGAGATCAAAGAGCTCCTTTCCAGCTTACTGAGGGAGAAGGACAGATCAGCAGGACAGTGGAGTTGGGGTCTTGGTCTGCCACCAGTGGGGCTGTGCAGACACTGGGCTCCCTTCACTGGGTTTCTTCCTACCCCAGGGCACAAGGAGAAGGAGAGACCAGGCTGGGGACAACAGCACTGGGCAGGTGAGAGTGGCACACAGGGTGAGGGGAGCTGAGTTCCTGGAGCAGTGAGGTGCAGGGTGCTGGGATGTTGTGAACCAGCCCCGGGCACGTGGAGCTGTCTGGAACATCTCACATTTGGCTGGGGTTTAATTTTTTATGCAAAATCCCGTTTGCAGGAGCCCGGTGTTGCGGTTCCCAGTACCGCAGAGTGCGGAGGCGAACTGCTGAGCTCCCCTGTGCTGAGAGCCAGCTCTAGCTGGGCAAGGGGGAGAGCTGGCTGTGACCAGCATGGCACAGCTCTGCCATCCCCGTGCACCACAGAGCCACCTGGGCAGGCTGGTGTGGCCAGTGGGGGCTTGGCTGTCACCGGCCACAGCTGGGGTACGCAGGATCTGGGCTGGCAGCACAGCAGCGCTTGGCAGAGCTCCGTGCTGGAGAACATCTCCTTTAAGAACTGGGCTCAGAAAAATCTAGAGCATCCCCTGGAGTGAGGGCCACAAAGGCCCCAGCCTGGACAGGCAGAGGGCTCAGGACACAGCCTGCTCTTGGCTCCAGTGCCCTCTTGCTCCCGGAGCTTTCCAAGCTGCCCAGCTCAGGCTGTTTGTCTTCAGCTTGACCGCCTCCCCCGCCTGTCTACTCTGCTTCCTCATTCTCGGTGTTGGGTTGAGCAAGAGCAGAGCAGAGCCTCCTCGGGATCAGGGTGAGGCCAGGGGGGCCTCCAGTTCCAAGTTCCTTTTTTGTTGTTTTTTTCCCTTCTATTTTTTTTCCCTTCTTCTTTGCTCTGCACACAAAGCTGGGTTATGATGAAACTCCAGCTCTGCCTTGCTCACAGCATTCATGCACGGCACATGCTGGAAATAATTGTCCTTGGTGGAGCTCTGCAAACTGCAGAGCAATTTAACTGAAAAGAGGTGGAAAGGAGTTTTATTTCTATACATGGTGTTTGAGGCTCAGTGCAGCCCCAGGTTCATCTGCAAGGGGGATCGGAGGCAGGCGTGGGCTCAGGCTGGACCTGCAAGCCCTGTGACCGTGGCCATGTAGTGCCAAGCCTGAGTTAATGTCTCTTACATTCAGCAGCACTTTTTACACTGAGCTTGACATGGCTTTGGTCTTCTTAGCCTCAAGCTGTGTCTGCCTGCAATGCCCCATGTAGTGCAACCACTGCAATGGGGTCAATATCAACCCTCCTGTTGGTTTCTCCAAGTTTGGGATCAGATGCTACAGTGGGAATTTCTGCAGGTGCCAAGTTGTGCTGATAAGGAAAATATGTTGGGTGCTCACTGAGTGTAAAGTGTTCCTCACAACCTGGCCTCTCCTTTATGTGCCTTAAGCCAGGGGTGATTTTGCAAATCTTGCTTTACTTTTTTAGGTGTACAAACTAGCTGAGGAATGCCTGTCTTGTCCATTGCATTTTTTTGATGGGCAGAGGGAAGCATAAGCTGAAAGAGGAGGATTGGCTCCAGGACCTTTTGGAGGTTTTTGGAGCAAGGATTTTGTCTGATCTGCTTTAAGGAAGGGGCCCATCTTTACAGGGCAAAGATGTAGAAGCCCCAGGCACCATAAAACCTCTTTGAATGAGATTCGGTCTTGCCTAATGAGAGCTCCCTATCCTGTGCCAGCAAGAGTTGTGTGTGCAGTGTGTTCTCAGCACCATTCAGGATATAACTCATTCTTTGGTTTGCTCATTATTCATACCACGTCCTCCAGTTCACGCAGCAGAAAGTTTGTCAGGATGTGTTGTGGAATTTCTGCCCACAAAAAACTAATTTTTCTTCAAACTTCCCATTCTTTCCAATAGCCAGCCCATTTTCCTGTGACACTGCTCTTGGTCACTGTTGTTGTTCAGCTGGCTTAGCACTTTGCAGTTGGTCAAGGTCAGAAGTGACTGTTTTCTGATGCCACTGGGATAAAGACCAAATCCTTTTGCTGTGAAAACTTGGGGCACAACCATCCACCCCTTGGTGAGGAGGACCTTGCCACTGCTTTTTTGGTTTTGCCAACTTCTATTCTCTTCTCCTCTGACATGGGGAACAATTCACAACCTCTAAACTGTTTTCTCCTACCAGCTCAGGAAGATGTGACCTCACACGTTCTTCTCGGAGCTCTGCAGAAAAAGGCTTTTGCATTATTTACTGTGTTTTGGAGCTGGAGCCATACCTGACTCCGGGCTTGTTCAGCTCAAGGCAGTAGAGGTGGGAGTGAAGCCCTCCCAGTAACACCATCAGAGCCACTGGAGCTGGGCTCAGGTTTCTTCCCTGGCTGGTTCTCCTTGCTCAGCAGAGTCCAGCCCTGTTCTCTCCTGGTGTAACGCTGACACGGGAGTTTTTAGCTCAGTTCAGCCCTGGTGTGGCTTCCCCAACCACCACCCACCAGTCAGGCTTTGTGCTTGGGGTGCTCCATCCCAGCTGACCTGGGGCCAACCAGCCCTTAGCAGGCACTCGGTGGTGAGGCAGAGCCAAATTCTTGACTTCTGGCCCTTCAGCCGTGGCCAGGGTCGATGTGGGGTGGGGAGGAGGAGGAGGAAAAGGGCTGCAATGTCAGCCCCGGCTGGAGTCCCCCCACCCCCGCGCTCAGGGAAGAGATGCCAGTGAGGTTCTTTGCCCGCTGGCAGCCGGCTTTGCCCCCATCCATCCACCCTTGCTGAAGCACGGAGCCGGGAGTGGGGGATCCATTCAACACCTGCTTTCCTCTCCCCCTCCTGTCGCCCTCATCCCCCTAATTCCCCCCCCCCC
>WEIU01010291.1:89999-103859 GCA_013389925.1 Aegithalos caudatus
TTTTTAGCTGGAAAAAAATACCCCAGCCTTTAAAAAACAAACACACACACAAAGTTTTTGTGAAAAATACTCAACATAATGGGATTTTTTTTCTTCTTCACGAAACTGACTGTGACATTTCTAAATGAAGAGTTCCTCCTGTCCTTCTGCTCTTCCCCCCTCAATCTTCAGCGAAATTTCTCCTTTCCCTAAGCCCCCATTTTTTTTCCTTAAGATACGCTCTTTCAGGAGGAGGCACAGCCACTTTCAAGACTGTTTTTTCGGGGGGGGGGGTTAGTTTGTTTTTTTTTGGTTTGGTTTTTTTTTTCAAAATAGTAGAAAATTTATTAAAACATCCCTTTTGAACCTGTTACAATGGAATGAAATTAATTTTGTTTTTTCCCCCTTCTTCCAACTACTTCTCATCTGTTCTTAGTCTTTAGTGTGGGAGAACTGGGATAATAAATGGCAGAAAGCAGATCCTACTCTTTCTTTACTCAAGGGGAAGATTTTTCCATCCCAGTTGAACTCTTCCTTTGGGGCTGGAGGGCACCCAAAAGCCAACATCTGGAGGGGTTCATGCTTCTGACCTTCTTTTCCCTCCAGTGGAGGGATGTACAGAAGGGTTTGGGGGTCTGTGGGGGTGTGGGAGGGCTGGGATTGTCCCAGGGGTTGGCCAAGGGATAGTCAGGGTAGATATGAGAACTTGGGAGCTGGAGAGCAAAAACCTCAGGTGCTGGGTTCTGTTCTGGGCTCTCCAGCAGCACTTCCCAGGTGACTTTGGAGAAGTCACTTTGTCACTCTTCACGTTCATTTCCCTACCTTAAGAAGAGGAGAGCATTTTCTTTGCACCTGTGGGCTTAGGCAGGCATCTGATACCTTTTGTTCACTGAGTTTCCAGAGGAATTTGATCAGCCCCTCAGTTGGAGCAGAGGACAGTAGTTTTCCTTCCAGGCTGGAAGTACATTGGCTGCTTTTCAAGAGTAGCTACTGGTTTCTCAGAGCTGAAGGCACTGGAGGTGGGATGCTTCTATCCTTAGACAACACAGCTCTCTGCACCCTCTTGGCACCAGGAACATCCAAACCAGCATCCGCATTGCAGAAATTTATCTTCCCTGTGATCTGAGGGTCTCTCCTCACCCAACCCAGGAGCCTTCACACAACTTGGCTGGGATGTGGGGACATGGGGCAGAACCCTTGGGCTTTAGAAGAAAACACTCGAGATCAAAACAGGCTGAGGTTACACCTTCCAATGCAAAACTCTGGGCTCAGCGGGCTTAATTCAGCCACCCAAATTAAAGTCATGCCACAGAGATCCTGTCAGAGTGGGTGATGCTCCTCTGCCTTGAATGCACAGCCCATCACTCTGAGGGGGACCTGACAGAGAGGTCTCAGGACTGAACTGGTGCTTGTGCACATGGGAGCCTCTTTTCTCAAACACAGGGGGAAATATCAGGCTCATAGGCAGTGACTGCAACAGCCCATGTGGGAACCTTGGAACCCCTGGAGCAGGGAAGGGGGGCAAAGCAAACAGGCTTTGTCCAGGCTATTTATTTTGTGCTGGGGTAAGGCTTTTTTGTTGTTTTTTGTTGGTTTTTTTTTTTTCAGACATGCGATGAGTGTGTTACTCAGCCATGACTCGAGAACTTGTGAGCAATAAAGTCATCCCGAAGTCTGCCAAAAAAAAATCTTCTTAGCACACCCACCTCATCACACGTTCCCACTGTAGCTACTTTGGTGCGAGCTGCCGCGGGAAGGCGGCTACCTCGCGGGGAGGCTGCGGTAGCCATCTGCCAGCTTGCGGCAGTGGCCCATGGATGAACCCGTGCCCATCAGCACAGTGCCACCAGTGTCACCTGCCTGGTGACTGGGACCCTTCGCAAGCATCGTCACAAAGATGGTGGGTTGGAGCTTGCTCCAAAATCCAAGAGGAAGCAGAGCTGGAAAGGGGCTGTGTAGGCTGGTGCGGTTTTCCTTCTGCAGCAAGGGCTGGGTTTTGGGTTTGGAATGTTGGTTTTGACCTTTCGGGGTCAAGACTGACCTGAGACCTCCATGAGGAGAGCCCTGGATACATTCCTCTTCCTGCCCTGAGCCAAACCAGCTCCAACAGGGTGGGCTGGATGTGAGGATGACTTGAGGCTCCAGAGCCCTGCATCAGCCACCTCTGCAGTCTGGGAGTGGTGAGGAGCAGAGTGGTGCATCCTCCAGGCTGCAGGAGAGGAGACATGCACTGGCAAACCAGGAGAGTGCTGTTGGAAGTGCCTGAGAAAATGTACATTGATGCTAAAATTTGCATTTTTGGGAGCTGACTGGTCCCTTGAATAATGAGTCGGGGTCCAAGGTCCCCATGTGTGACTCCTTACCCTCCAGCTGGCCACTGCCTGTGGGGTAGTGCAGCCCTCCACTCGGGCACCAGGGGCTCTGGAACTGGGATGTTTCTGGAGCTGGATATCACAGCTTGCTGTGAGGGGAAGCCCTGCTCTGCTGAAGGCAGGACGGGTCAGGGATAGAAACAACCCCATGGCAGTGGGGTGGGATGCAAGGGATGGTCTTGGACATCCCGGCAGCAGTGGGGAGGTGGGACCATGCAGAACCCCCCCACCCGAACTACCAGGGTAAGAACTGCCTCTTCCACGGCTTCCTCTCCCCACCCCTTCCCTGCACCGAGGCTCTAAATAATTGATAACACTGATAAATAATAGATCTTGTATTTGCTCCTTCTCTGTCTCTGGCAGGGCGTGTGCGCTCGCAGCCTGGCGCTGCTGCATTAGGGTTACGGGGATGGGGAGCGCGGCTGTTGGGCCGGGGTAGGGAGCTCTGCAGCGGGGAGAGCATTCCGGGGAGATAAAGGGCTGGTTTGATGTGTGTTCATGTGGCGGGGCTGTTTTGCCTTGCATGCCTTTCTCTTTTGCTTTATTTTTTTCCTGGAGTGAAGCCTGGCGCCAGCAGTCTGGAACCAGCCTGACAAGCTTTTGAGTTATGGAAAGGGGGAGGAAGGGGGGAGGAGAGAGAAAGAGGGAGCGAGAGAGGCAGGGAGGAGGAGGGCGAAGGCAGAGGGAGGCAGCTGGGATGTGGATTATTAGGGGAGAACAAGAATACACACAAGAGGCTGGTGGGGTGAGGGCTGGGGGCTACCGGGGCTTGCGGGGAGGGGAAGGAGCTGGCTTCGAGCAAACCTTTCAAAGCAGATTTTTTTTTTNCATGGAGGGGCGAGGGGGAATTGAGTCATTTTGGGCATGAAACGCAAACCTCGCCGCGTCAAGGAACAAGGAAGTTTTTTAAAACGCCAATTAAAGGNGCGTTCAGGCTGCCGTCCCATCAGGACATTCCTTTCTGCTGAACGCTGCTGCTCCCGGCCCTCTTCTCCTCCTTTTCCAAGCTGCCGTCGAATCCTTTCCAACTCCCGCGTCCGAACCCAGGGAACTTTGCTCCGTTTCATCTCTCGCCGCCCGCCTCCCCCCGGCCCCGGCCTGTGCCCGGCGCTTTGATCACTGAGCTGCCTGCGCACAGAGCCCCGAACCCCCGCACTCAGCACCCCCGGGACGCAGGCGCCAGCAGCCCCTCCAGGGGCTGGCATGGCCAAAAAAATTCCCCCCCGCCTTGATGGAGACCCCCGTCTGCCATCACATCCTTGCTCAGGGAAGGCAGCTGCTGCAGGGAATTGGTGGCTGCAGTGCTGGGGGGAGGAGGGCTCGGTGCCCAACCTGGGACTTGGCCCCGCAAAATGGGACGGGGCGAACTTGGCCCGTAGGGGCTGTGAGGGGGTGGGTCAGGCAGCGTGTTTGGAAAGGTCCTGTCAGGGTGCCCACACCTGGGAAAGCCATGTGGTGCTCATGAGGGCTCCTCCTGTGCTATTTCGGGGGGGTCACAGCGTAGCCAGAGTCTGGAGCACATTCACTGGAGCAGGGGGGTGGCAGGCAGAGGCTGGAGCAGCTCCATGGCGTGTTTTCCACTCTGAGACCCCCTCATCACCTCCCGTGGATATCCAGCAGCAAGAAGCACAGGAGGGAGCACAGCCTTGCTGATCCAGTCCACCTTTTTTGGAGTGGGGAGAGAGCCGTGGCACACCGAGGAGTGCCATGCCTGCACTCCGGGGGAAATCCAGAGTGCTGGCCAGGGGACAGGGATTTGGAGCTGCTTTGCAGGGGCTTTGTTTGGTTTGGTTTCAGCGCAGCCTATTTAACTCCAACAACTGGTGAAGGCTGGGGAGAAAAGAGCTCTTTGTTACAGGCTGAACAGCCTCAGGTCCTTAACTCAGCTTGTGAGAAGAGCTCTGAGAAGTTGAGATAGCCCAGGGATGGGCTGATTTTGGGATGGGTAGATTTTATATCACTCACACCTCTAAAGTGAAGAATGAGAGTGAGGGTTTGAATACCCAGCTCCCAAAAAAAGCCCAGCACAAGCCCTGTGAAGCACCACCACCATCTGCCAAGTCTTTGTCTTTGCAGAGGAGGTGGAAGGGGGAACACCCAGTTTTCTGAAATCTCCATTACAGGTTGCCTCTGAGCTGCAGCTCTTCATAAAAAATACTTCTTTCTCTGGGTTTCCAGGAAGCAAAATGTTGCCCTCCGCTGTTTGCAGCGTAGCTGGAACAGAGAATTTGCTGCATCCGAGCCCGTCCGGCGCTTTACTCCAGTGTCACATCCTTGGCAGTGGTCAGGGGATTTGGACAGAGACAACTCCCACCCAGCCCATCGGTGCTGCACAGACCTGCAAAAGGTCCTGTCACCCTCCCTGAGCCACCAGGAATGATGGCCTCCCACTCTCAGGGTGAACTGTTCCTGCCTGGCACCTCGGCACAGGACTGAGACGTGGGGGTTGACCTGAGTTCAGCTGGGTTGTCTTCAGACTGAGGTGGGTCCAGCCAAGACCAACCTCCTCACAAGTCATGTTTCACAAGAAAACAATGCAGATCAGCTCAGTTGTGCACCCTTGGTCCAGACTCTTCATTTTTCCCTTCTCTTTTTCCTTGGTGACTCTTCAAGCTCATTCTGGTAACTTTAGAACTATGCTGGCAAAATTGTCCCGCAGCTCCTCCTTGCTACACAGATGGATTCGTGCCTGTTGTCTTTTATAGACCGTCAACATCTGAGTGTTAGGAGTCTTAAACCAGTAAGTGGAGGGAGTTGGGGGAAAACTGAGGCATCAGCTACTTACCAGGAGAAAAGAAGTCAGATTTTAGGGCCAAGGGACACAATTTCACTTGGAAACCTTTGCTGCATCAGCTTCCCTGGCATCTCTTGACATGTTTCCATGAGGGAGGAGACCATTTCTTCTTTCTTCTTGCCCAGNAAACAGCCTTGGGAAGGGGGGGGGCGGTCCTGGCCGGCGTTCAGGCTGCCGTCCCATCAGGACATTCCTTTCTGCTGAACGCTGCTGCTCCCGGCCCTCTTCTCCTCCTTTTCCAAGCTGCCGTCGAATCCTTTCCAACTCCCGCGTCCGAACCCAGGGAACTTTGCTCCGTTTCATCTCTCGCCGCCCGCCTCCCCCCGGCCCCGGCCTGTGCCCGGCGCTTTGATCACTGAGCTGCCTGCGCACAGAGCCCCGAACCCCCGCACTCAGCACCCCCGGGACGCAGGCGCCAGCAGCCCCTCCAGGGGCTGGCATGGCCAAAAAAATTCCCCCCCGCCTTGATGGAGACCCCCGTCTGCCATCACATCCTTGCTCAGGGAAGGCAGCTGCTGCAGGGAATTGGTGGCTGCAGTGCTGGGGGGAGGAGGGCTCGGTGCCCAACCTGGGACTTGGCCCCGCAAAATGGGACGGGGCGAACTTGGCCCGTAGGGGCTGTGAGGGGGTGGGTCAGGCAGCGTGTTTGGAAAGGTCCTGTCAGGGTGCCCACACCTGGGAAAGCCATGTGGTGCTCATGAGGGCTCCTCCTGCGCTATTTCGGGGGGGTCACAGCGTAGCCAGAGTCTGGAGCACATTCACTGGAGCAGGGGGGTGGCAGGCAGAGGCTGGAGCAGCTCCATGGCGTGTTTTCCACTCTGAGACCCCCTCATCACCTCCCGTGGATATCCAGCAGCAAGAAGCACAGGAGGGAGCACAGCCTTGCTGATCCAGTCCACCTTTTTTGGAGTGGGGAGAGAGCCGTGGCACACCGAGGAGTGCCGTGCCTGCACTCCGGGGGAAATCCAGAGTGCTGGCCAGGGGACAGGGATTTGGAGCTGCTTTGCAGGGGCTTTGTTTGGTTTGGTTTCAGCGCAGCCTATTTAACTCCAACAACTGGTGAAGGCTGGGGAGAAAAGAGCTCTTTGTTACAGGCTGAACAGCCTCAGGTCCTTAACTCAGCTTGTGAGAAGAGCTCTGAGAAGTTGAGATAGCCCAGGGATGGGCTGATTTTGGGATGGGTAGATTTTATATCACTCACACCTCTAAAGTGAAGAATGAGAGTGAGGGTTTGAATACCCAGCTCCCAAAAAAAGCCCAGCACAAGCCCTGTGAAGCACCACCACCATCTGCCAAGTCTTTGTCTTTGCAGAGGAGGTGGAAGGGGGAACACCCAGTTTTCTGAAATCTCCATTACAGGTTGCCTCTGAGCTGCAGCTCTTCATAAAAAATACTTCTTTCTCTGGGTTTCCAGGAAGCAAAATGTTGCCCTCCGCTGTTTGCAGCGTAGCTGGAACAGAGAATTTGCTGCATCCGAGCCCGTCCGGCGCTTTACTCCAGTGTCACATCCTTGGCAGTGGTCAGGGGATTTGGACAGAGACAACTCCCACCCAGCCCATCGGTGCTGCACAGACCTGCAAAAGGTCCTGTCACCCTCCCTGAGCCACCAGGAATGATGGCCTCCCACTCTCAGGGTGAACTGTTCCTGCCTGGCACCTCGGCACAGGACTGAGACGTGGGGGTTGACCTGAGTTCAGCTGGGTTGTCTTCAGACTGAGGTGGGTCCAGCCAAGACCAACCTCCTCACAAGTCATGTTTCACAAGAAAACAATGCAGATCAGCTCAGTTGTGCACCCTTGGTCCAGACTCTTCATTTTTCCCTTCTCTTTTTCCTTGGTGACTCTTCAAGCTCATTCTGGTAACTTTAGAACTATGCTGGCAAAATTGTCCCGCAGCTCCTCCTTGCTACACAGATGGATTCGTGCCTGTTGTCTTTTATAGACTGTCAACATCTGAGTGTTAGGAGTCTTAAACCAGTAAGTGGAGGGAGTTGGGGGAAAACTGAGGCATCAGCTACTTACCAGGAGAAAAGAAGTCAGATTTTAGGGCCAAGGGACACAATTTCACTTGGAAACCTTTGCTGCATCAGCTTCCCTGGCATCTCTTGACATGTTTCCATGAGGGAGGAGACCATTTCTTCTTTCTTCTTGCCCAGAAAGGATCAGAAGTCAGGGGCAGAGCTGACAACATGGCACCATGGCTTGTCCCCAACCCATGACCTCCCTGCGTACACAAGGGGCAGCAGGCAGAAGTAAAACACAATTCAGGGCTGGTGGAGCTGGAGGATCTGGAGAAGAGCAAGATGAGTCTTGGTGGGGAGACCATCCTCACCTTTCATATTCTAATGCCTTGCCTTTTCCTGATTTGTGAGCTCTTGGGAGTCCTGCTGGGAATTCACTCGAACGAAGGCACACACCGCCGTCCCTCGGTAAATTACGCAGAGATATAATGAAGGAGGAGAAATCAGTTACTCTGTGACTGTGGCTCCCCAGGGGACCTTAATTCAAATATTTGTGGAGCTGAGCAAGTGGGGCATTGGGGAGCTGCCGAGTTGGAGTGTCTCTCGACAGGTTGCTTGCAGGTGGTTGGTGATGGGGAGGCAGCACTCTGGGATACAGGATGCATTCCCAAAGAGGCTTCAGGTTCTTGATGGGAGCTTTGGGTGTCCTTAGGGTTAAGGGTAGGGTTAGATGGAAAAGGAAGATACTAGGGGAAGGTGGGACTATGATCCGGCTGCAGCTGCCTGAAAAAGTAAGGTGGGCTCCAGCCTAATGGCTCTTGGGATGGGGCAGCCCCATGTGTCCCTTTGCCAATGGCTTTGAACAGTGTGAGGTGCTGGGGCACCGGCCTGTCACCTGTGTCTGGGCTCTGCATCATCTCTTGCAGAGGGACTGGGACAGTGACCTGAGAGGGGATAGGCAGGAGCAGGGCTTGCAAAGCCAGGACAGGTTTCTGCTGCCCACGTGGCCTCTGTTTTCGGTACTGGAGGTGGAAATGGTTAAACGCTGCACGGCAGCAAGGAGAGGGCAAATCCCACATAGCTCAATTTAGGAATGAGAAATCGATTTACCTCCAGCTCCATTCTCTCTGTGTACCCTTAATCTGGGCTTCCTGCCCCTCTCCTCCCAGGGAACGCCAGTGCCTTGGACCTGAGAAAACAAATGGGATCCAATTTGCCCAGCCAGCAACCTGCACCAGCAACTGGGGCATGGCTGGGGGGCAGCCACTTGCTGGATGCATGCAAGGCCCCCCAGGTCCCACGTCACCTTGATGGCCAAGGCTGTGGCTCCATCAAGGACACAGTGGCCCCGTGGCTGTGCCATGGTGCTCTCACCTGCTTCAGCAGTGGGTGCTTTCGCATGAGCATGGAGAGCTGGGGTGCAGGTGAACTGGGGCGCAGGGTGCTCTGTCCCCAAGGAGAGGTGGTGGTGTGGGGGCTGTGGGCAGCTGTGTTCACTTGGTGCCATTCTGCACAGCCTCTGTTGTAGGATGTCCTACAACATCACCCCAGCACTCAGAAGTGACGCTGCTACCGGGAGTTGTGTGCGAGACACGCTTCCCTCGTGTGCCAGCATCATGGCCCCAAGTGGGGGCAGTTTTGCCTGCGGCCCCCGGGGCTACCGAGCGTGGCAGGGACAATCCCGCACCCACCCGCATTCCCAGCCCTGCCACCAGCCAGCACAGGCTGCCCGGCCTCCCCACGCCGCGGCTCCTTGCGNCAGACTGCAATCCCCCTTGAGTGCCTAGCCTCATGAATATTAATAAGGTGGTAATTAAAATGCAGGGACACAGCAGGACGGATGCAGGCGCTGCCTTCGGAGCGCTGGGAACGGGGGGAGCGCGTCTTTCCAGGCAGGTTTTGATTCCGTTCTCTGATGAAAAGAAGAAAACGGAGCCTTCAACTTTAATCAGTTTAGAGTTTTTTTGACACGACATATCTTTAATTGCTGATATTTCTGCTCTTCTCAAACCCGACTCCACCGACTCCAGTCTAAGCGGAGATAACGAACCACGCTGAAGTGCCGTGGATTCGTGCTGTATTTACGCCTCGACTTGTTTGCTACTTTCTGGGGGTTTCACCTCTCTGCCTGGGGTTGGAATGTACAGCCCTGCTGCCGCCTGCCTCTGCAGCCAGGTGTGAGGGTGGAAATGCAGCATGGCACCTCTGTGTAATACCCCCCTCCCAACCTGCTCCTTAGGGAAAACTGCTCCCCTTTTTTATTTTATTTAGTTTTTTTTTGTAGTAAATCCCTCTTCTTGGGGCCATGGCTGTGTGGTGAGCTTGGAGTTGGACATGATGCCAGCTGGTCCTGGTGGTGGGGTTGGAGGCTGGGGGCAAGGGTGGTGGCAACGAGAAGGATGGGTGGGGTTGGGTAGGGTTGGGTTGAGTTAAATCAGGTTGGGTTGGGTTGGAAGTCAGGTCTCCTGAGAACAGACTCTGTTCCCCTCTCCAGAGGAGGTTCCTTCAGTGTGAGTAGAGGTGGCTGTTGGGTTGCTGAGTTATTGTTAAGGAGACTTAAAAGGGACTCAAGGCTGGGTGAGGGTCCTGTGAAGGATGCACAGGGAAGAAGAACCAAAGTGTTCATCATTCTTGGAGAAGGGAGTTACTGCAGTGGGTCTGGTCTATTGATGGAGAACCATGCTGCTGGAAAAATGAATGGAAAGTGTTGCTTGGTGCCCAAATGGAATGTCTTGGGTGTGGGAATTAGACCATGCCAACCCAGAACAAGGATTTAGTAGGCAATTTCTGGTAAAATGGAAAAGAAAAAAAGCCACAAAATCCCAGTGCAAGCAATTGTTCTAGGTAAAGCCAGAATGTTTGGTTTAGCCTGATATGTTTTTTTGTTCTGTTTTGTTTGGGTTTTGACTAATTTTTTGAATTGAAGAAAGTAGGTTTCTTTTTTCTTTTTTTTAATGAAGAAGCCAAGAAAATTCTTTTAGAAAATGCCCAAATACAGCAGGTCATCAGGTGACTGATGGGAGAAGGTGGTTTGACATCTTCAAACCCATCTCCTATGCCCAGCACTGCTATTTCTTTTTTTTTTTCATTACAAATTTTTCAATTTCACCCTGAGTTTCAGGATGATTCAGCCTTTTTGAATCTTCCAATTGTTTGTGAATTTATTATTCCCTTAAAACCAAACAAAGAAAATTCTCCTCATCCCCCTCAGCTCCTAGAAAGATGACAGTGACCAAGAGAGTAGAGCACAGTGCAAGTCCCACCACAGCTGGTGCCTCCCTGACAGGGTTGGAGTTGGCCATGGAAAGACAATGGGGACACTCCTGGATCATGGAAGGAGGAAAAAGGTTTTTCCCCACCTTGGAGACACTGTGTTACCCAGACAGTGACTGTGTTTCAGGGAATTGTTGTGATGTGTTGGTTTGCTCCTGCATCCTCCTGAGTCCAGAGGTGTGTCCCAGGAGGATATCCTGGCCTCCAGGCTTGACTGCACTCCTGCAGTGCCATATCTCCAGCCCAAGAGTCAGAATTTTCTCTTCCCTGTCCTTGTGCCCTACCTAAGGGAGAGATGGAAAAGAAGAGCTGCAACATCTTAGACCCCTTGAGATTTTGTGGTCCAGTGTTGGAGGTGTTTATGCAATAGACAATATTGCACAAATAAATATCTATTATCATCCCACTAAAAATGTGGGATGACCTTATCTACCAGGGGCTTGGGTGTCCTGGGCATCTCCCTGTTGTCCTCCCCCACAGCAAGGAAACAGCTGAAACATAAGTAGCTTTGGGCTTTACTGGATTCAACAGCTGGATCTATCCCCTTTTGCTCTGCTTTTCCTCATCTGAGGTAAGTAATTTCCCATGTGAAGGGAAGGCTGATGAGCCCAGATGCAGGTAGGGGTTGGGAATTGTGCTGAACTCCTTGGCTGGAAGGGCTGGTCATTTTGCAGGAATGCTAGCTAACTTGGCTCTCCTTAGCTGTGCTGGAGCTATGAAATGTGAGGATGAGCTGGAGACCCCATCAGGGATCATGGCAAACACAGGCAGGTGAGGGACTAGGAGGTGGGAGCTACAGGGAAGGCAGCACCCATGGAGGGGGCCACCTTGGCATCAGCCAGCCTCAGCTTGAGGGGCTGGTGGATAAACAAAGCTTTGGGTGTTTAGTAGGGGGAAAAATATTTTTCCTGGTTTGTTTTTTTTTTTTTTCTTCTTTGCTTCTCCTCCTTCATCCTTTCTCCTTTCCTGCAGTGCTACAACAGCTGGTTTGAGGCAGGACAAGGGGAAAGTCTAGCCAGTGTCTGAACCCCCCTTTGCCCCAAACCTCTCACTGCTGCCATCCAGTCTGTGCTGAAAAAGCCTTGGGAAATATCAGGTGTGCCCTGCAGATGGGGTGAGGGGGCTGGGGCACTGTGGTGACAGGGACAGCCCCGGGTACAAGGGACAGCCCTGGGCAACAGCCTCGGGCAGGCTGGGAGTGCAAAAGCCTGGGGTGAATAGAGACAGAAGATATCACCCTGCTGTTAGCAGAGGATTTAGGTGGTGAAACACAAATGGGACTTGGTAACTTGTGTGGGGAACAGAGGCTGGGCTTGGGCTCAGCTGTGAGGAGCATGAAAGGGAGGGTACAGGATGGGCCCCAAGTACTGATTCCTGGTGACACCCCTCCGGCAGTCCCAGTCACCCCCGAGTCACATCCTGCTTGTGCTGGCTCGTGTCTCATCCTGCTGCCTGCAATTTCTCAACCCCTTTCACTCCTGCCAGCATTTCCTGGCTGCTGAGGTTGCTGCAGGGCTTGTGGGGCAGGCAGTGCTGGAGGGAGCTCCAAAGGCCCCAGGGAATCTGCAATGGGAGTGTTTTGCTCACCTAGGGATGGTCAGAGCCTGGCCCTGCTCTGGCTCCTGGCTGTGTCCTGCCATCACTTTTTTCATGCCCCAGGCTGTGTGGGGCCACAGGGGCTCTGGCCACACAGCTCCTGGTGCAGAGTGAGGTCCCTCACACACCCAAGCTGGTGCCTCCAGATCCAGCTGCCAGGGCAGGCAGCTAAGTTAGGAGTGAACTGGATGCTTATTCCCCTCCTGTCTCGTGCCCTGAGCCCTGCACCCAGCTATGGCTCTGCAGGGAATATAGGAACCAGCTGCAGATCGTGCTCCTGTGGGGCTGGCGGTGAGGAGGCAGCCTGGCTCACAGTCCCAGGCTGAGCCACGCTTGGATCCTGCAGAGAAAACAAACACTGAGCTCCATCCTACCCTATTTTACAGCAGAACTGCCATTTAAGGGAGGATTTGCAGAGAAGACATCTTCTTTCAGACCCCTTTTGCAATGCTGGACCTCACTCTCCAGAGCATCCCAGCAGCTAAGGGGTGATCCTCTGGCAGCAGCTTTCCTGCGCTCGCCGGGTCCCTGCCTTGTGCCCAGTGCTCTCCTCCTTCCCAGCCCCGTCTCCGGAGGGGCTGTACTTGCAGCTCTCCCGGCAGCGGCTCCGGGAAGGGCAGTGTCCTCCTCCGGGACGGTCTGTGCCCTGGCACTGGAGCAGCGGGGCCGAGCCAGCGCGGGGGGTGAGCGGTGCAGAGCCGGTGCCTCTTGGCTCCGCTCAGCGCCGGGGTGCTGAGCTTAGGAGTTCTGGCCTTGGAGTCCTTCTGCATTGGCCGGGAGATTTCAAGGGGAGTTTTTGGCCGAGCAGGGAGATGCTGCAATACAGCAGCAAGCCGGAGCCTCCGGGAGGCGGCGGGGGGGGGTCAGTTCTTAGCTCTGTCACAGACTCTCTGGGATAACCTTGGTCAAGGCTTTGTGCTTTGCTTGCCCTGCTGAAAAGCAGTGCCCTGTCTCCCACTCCTGTGCTGGGAAATCTACTTGTGCTCAGAGCCTGGCTGGCAAGGGAGGGGAGTGGAGGGGGTCTGCACAAACACTGGCATTTTAGCACCTCGAAGGAGGCTAAACCCCTGCATGCTTTTTACCCAGGTGTGACCCTACCTTTGCTGCTGCTTCCTACTCCCTGTGCTGAAGGAGAAGCTGAGTCCTGGCGGAGAGCTGCCAGCTCCTGCCAGAGCTGCACTGCAGCAGGGCTGAGCCATGGATCCCTGAACCCGGGGATCACTCCCTGCAGACCTCACAGCTGAGGGGCCGGAGCTGCTGGTCCCACTGTGACCCCGAGCAGCGTCGTGTGGGAGCACAGCTGCCACCCTCACACAGTGCTGAGGCCCTTGGCGGGTGGCAGGCAGGGATTTGGGTGCCCAGGGAGCACCTGTGGCTGGATCAGGAGCTCCCACGGGCCAAGCCACGGGGACCACGGCACTGGGGTGCTACATTTTGCTTACAGGAAGGCAGGACACCTCCGAGGGAGCTCAGGAGGGATATTGCACCCGTTTAAGTTTGGGGCTGAGACCACAGCTCGCCATGGGGTGCTGGCATCCTGCATCCCTTCTCCTCCGTCATCCTTTGGGCAGCACTCAAGGGAGCACGGCCAGGCAGCGACCCAGACCAGGGGTCCCGGGTGATGGAGAGCGGTCTGGGCTCTCCACTTCTTCCCTCCAGGCCACGCAATGGTTAAATTCCTTTCCAGCTGAGCTGGCAAGCAGAGCCCAAGCATATTAGTCAGATCCCTGTAGGGGGTGGGGAGGAGGAAGGAGAGAGCAGCGAGGAGGGGCCGGAGCGAGCCGAGCCGAGCTATTCTCCGGGGCGCGAGTGCAGGGAGGCAGGCGCAGCAGGGCTGCTGCTTCCCAGAAACTTGATTATTTTTAACCCAGGAAGAAGAAAGGAAG
>WEIU01010291.1:104012-125994 GCA_013389925.1 Aegithalos caudatus
GCTCCCCTCGCACCCCGCCTCGCGCCCTGCACCGCACGTACACCGGCGGTTGTGGCTTCCCGGATCCCTCCTCTCCTGCTGCCGGGAACTGTGGCCATTTCGGAGCGCTGGGGACACGCAGGGGACCCTGTGGGGGCCCTGACTGTGGGCACACGGTGGTGGCTCCATGGGCTGCTGCGTCTCTCTGCAGGGCTGGGTCTGGTAGGGGCTCTGTGGGGAGCGGGGGCTCCCCAAGTTTCTCTGGAAGGCTCAGGCTGCCCGAGGGAGGAACACTGGAAGTATGCAGGAGAAGGCAGGGCTTTTTCTTCTTGCTTTGCCTTCCTAGGTTTCAGTGGAAGTCTGGCATCAGGGAGCAGCAGAGAGGCCTCAGTGGCAGCCCGGTGGCAGTCCCGGTGCATTTCATGGCTGTGTCTGCTCCCAGGGACAATTCTTCTGAAGCCCTGCAGTGTTCAGGTCTTTGGGAAAATGCTCCCCCAAGCCCACAAATCAGTCACAGGTCTGGGCTTCTTGTGGTCCACCTCTGGATGAGGGTCAGCTGGCCAAAAGCTCCTTTTGAAGGTCAAACAAAGCCCAGGCTCACAAGGGGAAGACCTGCCACTGCTCATACCACATACTTGTTTCACTGCAGCACCCACATGTGTTGGAAGCTCAGTGTCCTCCATGGCTAGAGCATTACCAGCCCTGGCTGTGGAGCTTTGCTGGAGCTGGACACCCCATCCCTGGGATGCAGAAGAACGTGAGGGAGCTGAGCACCACGGTGTTGGGAGCTGAGAGCACCACTGTGATGGGACACGTGAGCAATGGGCAGAGCAATGGGCAGAGCTGGCATTCCCCTCTTCTGACCCTCACCCAGGGAACCCTGCACTGGGAAATGGCATCATCTCCACAGACATGCCATGGCCAGCAACAGGGGACAAGTCCCTCCTCAGGCAGGTTTTGCCACCCTGGCCCTTTGTGGGACTTGAGCTGTCATCTCCTCTGATCTGCCACAGTGGCCAGATCCTGAACGAGGCTGATTTTAAGCACACAGCAGCATTAGTGCCATGTACCCAGGAGAGAAAAAGTCCTTTATTTAGCACACATGACCAGACCTGGCCAGAAAATGGATGTTGTTCCTCAAAGGCAGAGAGGGACAAGGACAAACAGCTGAGTTGAGCCAGTTTGGGGTCAGGCATTGCTCACAGTACAACCCACTCTGGCAGAGCATGCTGACTGCTGGGGTTTGCTAAAAAATGCCTTCTAAAAAAGGTGTCTCTGCACTGAGGGGCCCGAGTGGGGCTCACCAAGGATATCTGCCATGGTTTAGACCCCAAGGCAAAGTCACCCCATGCCAGCTGAGCGAGCTGAAGCTGGGGAGCTTCCCTGTTGCCAGGCTGGATTGCTAGTGAGGAAATCATGTCCAACCTGCTGGGTATTCCCTCGTGCCTCCTTTCCAAGCATTAAAAGTGCTAATTAAACCAGAGCTGTGCTCCAGTATCTGGAGGGATCAGCTGCCTTTCCCAGCAGACAGGCCATGAACCTCTGCAGGGACGGTCCCTGCAGTGGAGAAGGTTGCTTGCCCATGCTGCTTGGTGCACCCAAATTTAGATGGGTGGTACAGCCCTGGAGCTGTGGATGCTTCCAAAGGGGCTCATCTGCAGGGTAGCCCCATGGGCAGCTGAGTGGGACCATCACCACCCCCAAACCCATGGAAGTGATTGAGACAGGGCACTCAGATTCTCCTTCTCACCTCTTCCCCTCTGAGGTATTTGGAGCTGGCTGTCACCACAGAGCTGGGGGGGCATGTGGCGGGTGTTTCCAGCGGGAGGCAGGAATTCCTGACTCACAGCCAGTTCTGGGTGTTAATTCCCTCCTGGGAGTCTCAGCCACGTCCCAGACCTGCAGACAGCACAGAAGTCCCTCAGAGGGCAAAGGGCTGGAGAGGGGAAAGAGTAACTCCTCTAGCAGTGGGTGGGGAGGCAGGATGGAAGAGAGGACTTTGCACAAGTGACCTCCCATGATTTCCTGAGACCCAGGGGAGCTGAGGAGCTGCAGGAGCAGAGTACATTGGGGTGCCCAGCTCTAGGATTCACATCCCCACTGCTCGGAGGAGGTGTGTGCATCCCCTGGACTCAAGGGTGAGGCCGAGGAGTCCATCTGACCATCTCCTATTGGTCTGGGGAGCAGCTCCATGGGCACTCATGGCCCAATGCTGCCTGCTGGGGAACTGCCCCTGCACTGGGGCACCCTGGCCTCCCCAGGGAGCCCTTTCCCCCCGGCTCTGCCTGCCATGCCCTCAGCCCCATAACCTGGGCTTGCAGGGAGAGTTGAACCCAACAGCTGCACCCCAAACCCAGCCAAAGACCCAGGGCTGGGTCAGGAATTGTTTGGAGCCGTGGCCTCCAGCACAGGCGCTGCTGTGAGGGCACCTGGGGCTGGGGCTGGCGGGGGGCGCGGGCGGTGCGGGACCCTCCCGAGAGCCCCTTGTGCTGGAGGGAGCCCAGCTCACCGCCGGCAGGGTATTTTTTTTCTCCCTCGCTCTTTGTTAAGCTCCCTTTCAGCTGAAATGGCAATGCCTGGGTGTTCTGAGCTGACAATAATTGCTGCAGTCTAGACACTGTCTGGTATGAGGCACGGGGAATCAAAGAGGCCCCTTCTCTCACTGCGACTTTCACACATGCTCCCTCGCTCCGGCTCCTTCCTTCTCCCTCTCCCATGTTCCCTTGGTCTTTGCCTTCTTTTTTTTCCCCCCTTGTTCCCCTCTATCTGCCTCTCGTTGAGATGGAGGAGAAGCGTCAGCATCTTCCCCCCCACGCTCTCCCTCTCTGCCGTCTGTTCCTCTCTCCCGCTCCCCCTCTCCCTCGCTCCTTCTCTCATCTGTCTCCTCTCTCCTTCCTCCACTCTTACCTTTATGCTATTCCCTTCCTCCCAAAGTTACAGAGAAGCAGGAGGGAGGGCTGGCAGTGCCGGGGGTTTAACTCTTTCCTCGCCCTCTCGTAGGTTCTCCTCCCCATCCCAGCCCCTTGCTGTGGTCCAGGGTGTCCCTGCCGTTTTGGGGTGCTGGGCTCCTCTCTGAGGCTGTGGCATCGGTCCTGAGAGGGGTTGAGGAGGTGCCATCGGGGCTGGTCTGGGTCAGATGGGGCCTGGTCAGGGCAAAGGGGGCTGGACCTGGATCCAAGGGGATCACCTTTGCTCTTTTTTTGCCTTCCCCACACCACAGGTATCTCTGGCCGCAAGGGAGCCCATCCTTGGGGACACAGGTTGTTCCTTCAAGTGCTCCAGCAAGCCCAAGGGGTCTTCTCCCACCCACTCCAGACCTCAGCAGAGCTTGCTGTGCTGCTGCAAGGGGAGATTGATCCCAGCTCACACATGGCTCGCAGCAATGCTGCTGCCTCAGGCTGGGCTCGGCTGCCCTGGCGCTGCCCCGTGCCCGCTGCAGGCTCCAGCCAGGCCGTGTCCCCCTGGCATTTCCATGGGATTCCATGGGGTCAGTTCCAGTCATGCTCAGGAATTAGGCTTTTCTGCTACAATGTATTAACAGATCGTTTCCAGCTCAGCCCTGACTTCTATTAACCTCTGATCCCTGTGCAAAAGACCCGTTTTCTGTAAAGCCCAACAAACCCTCTCAAGTTTTAGTTCATGTGAGATCTTATTGCAGAGAACAGACCATAAGTGGGGAAACTGAGGCAAGAGACAGTGAACAAATTGGGTCAGTCTGCTGAGGTCAAATCTGCCACAGGGCCACACAGTCCCCTTTCTGTGGGACCCAAATTTGTCCATCCATGGACACAAGTGAGCAGCTCTCCTGTGACCTCCAGCATCTCACCTCCAGCCGTGCTGCTGCTTACCACGGAAAAGTCACATTAGGAAAGTATGTGATGTATTTTTAACTGTCTATAATGCAATTTAACAGCTGGAAAGGAGGAAGAACACCAGCCCCATGCAATCCACCAGATCTCTGCTGTCCACAAGAGAGGGCTCTGTGGACTCAAGGGTTTTTGGTATGGTTGGGCACCTTGTTTGGGAAAAGGCAGGAAACAACCTCATCCTCTAGATGGGCTCTGACTCATGGAGGATGGAGGTGAGAGCACTCAGCAGCTCCCAGGGTGACACGCTTGTCCCCAAAAGCCATCATGCTGAGTGCTGTGGCCAGTTTGAATTCCCCAAAGAGCTCAGGCTCTTGGCCATGCTTTGACATTGGGATTCTTCACATGCTCTGGCAACAGGACCTGCAGTGGAGGTTTCTGGGATTCCCTCTGCACTGGAGATATTTAACATAGGATATATTTTCCCCTGCCATTCCCAGCCCCAGGTTCTCCCATGCTCCCAGGGCTGGATGTGCTGTGGAGGTGGGTGCTGCCACACTGCACCATCACCCTCCTCCCCCAGGATGGGAGGGGTGTGTGCCCCCCATGCTGCTCTCCCAGCCAACCCCAACACCTTCTGTGCAGGGAGGGAGCCCAGCAGGGCTGTGGTGTCAGCAGGATGCTGTACCCAGGATCTGATGCATCACCTCCTGCCTTCCCTGCCCACATCCCATGGGATCCTCTGCCTCCAGTGCACCAAGATCCTGCCAGTGAGGGGTAGGATGAACTGTATTTGTGTTCCTCCAGGCCAGCCAGGTAGCAGTGCTCCTGCTGCCAGTAATGGGTCTCTAATGGGGCTGAGCTCTAAGGGGGATCCTCTGTGGTGTGGTGGCTCTTTGGGCAACCACAGTAGGGCTTATCTGGCATGCTGGGGTTGGTTTGCTGCATCCAAGCAGCTGGGTGATGAAAGGGAGTGAGTTTGTTGCCATCACTGATGTTACTCCCCTATGCTTCTCCTTGGAGGACTTCTCCCCTACAATGGTCCCCAATACTAAGAGGAAGAGAGTGTGACCTCTCTTCAGCCTCATCCCAGGGGAGTCCCCAGGGCAAGGCTCCTGTGAGGTGCTAATTTTCCCCAGGACAGTGTCTGGGGGCTGGAAGCTACTGGCAGCTGGTTCCTATATTCAGGCCTTTGCACACACACTGGAAAAATGAGCCATGGGATGGCCCAGTGGGGAAGGGGCTCAGTGAGGGGAGTCTCTGGTGAGCATTTGGAGGACGTAGGACACAGGGGTGCTCAGAGCTGCTGCCATTTGCCCATGTTCTTGTGGCGGATGTTGTGAACTCATATAGAGTCTCCTCGGGCTGGGGCAGAGCATCATTGGGATTAGGAAAGGCTGAGAGAGGGAGAGCAAGTGGAAACACAGGCACAGAGAAGGGAAACAACTTGCTGAAGGTCATCCCCGGGCCAGTGGCAGAACCAGCAATAAAATCCAGGGGCACTGAATTGGTCCTTAGGTTGTATTCATGCATGTGGTTGCATTAACACTGCTGTCCCTGAGCAGGGGCCAGTACTAGAAATAGTTTCTCACAGCCACTGGTGCCCTCCAGGGAGCCACAGTGCAGGCTGTGGGGTTGGGAGAAGGAGAGGTCTGCATGTTTGGGGTCCCTTTTCCCCTGGAGCATCTTCCAAGGCTTGCTGTGTGGATGGGGAATGCTATTGGATGCTGGCTGATAAGGCAAAGTGGTTAAAAACACTGCCTTTATTTGGAAGCTTATCTCCAAATCCTAATGAAAACACAGAGGGAAGCCGGGGACAGCGGAGGGGGAGGACTCACACCCAGCGTGGTGGGGACCCGGCTGGGCCATGCTGAGCAGGGCCACCTGCTGGGGTTTGGGATCTGGGGATTTAAAAGCTTTGGGACAAAACCCAAGGAGCCAGAGCACGACCATGAGTCCCACACCCAAGGAGGGAGAGCCTGAAGGGGAGCTGCAGCCCAGCTCTGAGTGCCCTGAATTTGGGATTCCTCCAGATTTTTTTTTTTTTTTTTTAATTAGGGGCTCAATGAAGAAGAAAAAGCTTGAAACCAAGGAAACAAGGGAGACAGAAAGGATAATGTCGGCTCCTGCAAGACAGAGAGCTGGCTCCAGCACCCTGGGGTGAGGGTGGGTGCTGCCCCTGCTGCCCTGACCGCTCCTCCGTGGCCGCGGGGCAAAAAGGTGACCAAGAAATGAGAAGGTGAAAGGAAGTCTTGTACAGGGAGGGACGAAGGAGGGTGCTGAGCTGCTCAGGAGAATTTGTTTTGGTGCAAGAGGGATGATGGGGGAGGTGAGCAGAGTTTTTTAGGGTATGTTGTAGAGCAGACAGCAGCTATGGTGGGCTCAGCAATCTGAGCTGGACTTCCCAGACACCAAAATAATATTCCCAGACCAAAAGTTATGGGGTGGAAGGGCTGGGAAAGCTGGGGATGAGACATGTGCGTGTGTGTGTGTGGATGTAGCCGTGGCTGTGCCAAGCCCCATAAATCACAGCAGTGCGGCCTGAGCCTCCATCGGAGGAAATTCTTCCTTGCCAGATTCGAACATTTCCCCTCAACAGCCTCAGCTTTCCCCACCAAGGAGCAGAGGCGAGAGATCCTGATGATGGCAAGTGCAAAAACTTTCTGGGGAGCATCCCGAAGGAGGGATCGCTGCCCCACGGCCGTGGGGCGCTGGGCAGAGCCCGGCTTTGCCCCTCCTTGGGGCTGATCCCGGGCAGCGCCGAGGCTTTGGGAGTGCTCACCACCATCGCCCCATCCCGTGCTCTCGTTCCCCCATCCGCTGCCGGCCGGGCCCAGCTTTGCTGTGCTGGGGGAGCGTAAGTTGATATTTTCCTGCGCGTCCCCAGAGGGTTTTTTCCATTACACAGGCAGAGCGGAGCGGAGCGGAGCTGCCTCCTTCTCCCGCTCGCCCGGCTCCCCCGCCTGCAACCTCTGGCACCGCTTTTCCAGCGGCACATTGTGCAAATGTAACCTTTCAGCGAGCCACTCCTACGGCAGGAAGCCGGGGGGCTCCGCTCCTGCCAGGAACGCAGCCGGCGCGGAGCTGGAAGGCAGCCCGTTAATCAGAGCCGGCTGACAGCGAAGCGCACAGCCTGGGCAACAGATTTCTGCTCCCTCTCCCTCGTTCGCGCTGCCTCGCCTTCCCGCTCCCGCTCGCTGCCGCTCGGCTACACGGTCTGCCCTGCCATCCCGCCTGCCTCCCCGTCCTCATCCTCATCCTCGTCCTCGTCCTCGTCCTCATCCTCATCCTCACCCTCCTCCTCATCCTCATCCTCCACTTCCTCTCCATCCTTGTCCTTCACCTCCTCCCCTTCCTCGTCCTTTGCTTCCTCTTCATCTTTATCTTCCGCTTATTCTCCATCCTCATCCTCCACTTCCTCTCCATCCTCATCCTCCGCTTCCTCCCCATCCTCATCCTCCGCTTCCTCCCCATCCTCATCCTCTGCTTCCTCCCCATCCTCATCCTCGGGTTTCTCAGGTGCCAGCTGGGCTCTCAGGCACTCACTTTCCTTCCCAGTGCCAAGCAAGATCTGCCCGTGCCCCTTGGCATGGAACCCTGTGGGATCCAGGTGGGGACCTGTCCCAGTAGGCACCGTGAGGAGGGGACTGGCATTGTGCCCAGGGATGCTGTGCTGGAGGGTGGGACCCCTGTGTGACTGCAGTGTTCCCCAGGACCTTGTACAGTGTCCCCCCAGTGACCCACCCAGCCAGGGGCTCCCTGTGACACCCCGGTCAGGGCTGTGCCCCTGGGGATGGGTCACTGTCATTTTTCTCTCTCTTTGAGGCAGACCCTTGCCCACCTCCTGCCTGCTCCAAATAAATGTGAGTTTTATCTCATTGTGTTGGCAGCAAATACATCAGGGGTGGCTCTGCCCTGCACCCACACACCAGCACATCTGCACTAGCACTGCCAGCCACTGCCCCTCAGAAGGGTCTATCCCAGCTCATTTCTCCTGGCTTGTGGCAGCACCATGGGTCCAGTGTGGTATCTCAGATGTGCAGGGCCAGGATCTCTCCCTGGGAGGAGGGGCTGTCTGGGTGGGAGCCATCCAACCCCCGTGGGCTGTGTCCCCACTGGGGAGGGCTGGGGGGGTTGAGATGGCTGTATTGGCTAAGGCAATAGCTGGTGGGGTCATTTGGGTGGTGTTCCCCAGGTGCCAAACACACCTTCATGCCCAGGTAAAGTCCAATGAGGAGGAGAAGGCAGAGGAAATCCCATCATCACCTGTGCAACAGGCTCCTTTTGGTGCAGGCGGAATGCAGGGCAAGTGTCAGTGTTGGGCATTTGTACACCCTCACCTTGGGCTTGCCAAGAGTAAAAGGGCACCAAAAATCAGTCACATTTAGGCCTGTTCTCCCCCAAGTTCCTCCTGTCCCTGCAAGACTAAACACTGAGTGTTTTTCTCTCGTGGTGAGGTTCTGCTGGAAGCACCAGGGATCCTTTGAGACAGGGACTTTCAGACACTGCTGCACAGTGCTGTGACTTTGGGGCAAAGATTCAACCTCCTCCTAATTGCATAAAAAACATCAGTCATAAAAAACGTTGTTGGGTTCTGGGCACAGAGGCATGGCCCAGCAGAGATGCAGGAGGCATTTTTATCTGCTGCTGGAAAAGGGTTTGCTTTGCTGAGGGTGAAAGGTTTGATTTTTGGATCTGTTGAGCCTGGCATGGCCTGGGCTGTGGGTTCAAGGGCTCTTCCAAGTGCCCTCAGCCTCATCACCATCCCAGCCATTGCAACCCCCTGCATTTATTTTTCATGTCTGATTTCTTCCAGTCTTTGAAACACGAAATGTGCTGCATTGTAGCATCTGTTTTTGTGGTATTTCCAGCCCAGCTGGAAGCAGGAGGCACTCAAAATTCAGAGATGGGGAAAACAAAAAAAAGGATCTGGTGAGATTTTGTCTTCCTGCCAAACTCACCAAACCCGGAATGCCAGGAGAGCCCTGCATCCCAGGGCCTGAGCTCTTCCATCCTTTTCTGGTTGTCTGCTCTTTGCTCATCCCAAACCATCCTCTCATTCCCAAATCACTTTCAGGACGCCGCACAAAGCCCGACCCTGCTGTCGGAGCTGCGGACGGGCGGATAATACAGTCGCTGAATTTATTTCACCTTTTCCTCTGGTTGCGAATTGTCCGGGAGCAGATGGCGATTTTCTCAAGTGTATCCGTTATTCGAAGTCACTCACTGAGACAGCAATGGCTCAAACAAATCCCAGGCCCCCTGCAAAGCCATCATTTGGTCTTTCCATCTGCCCAGCCGCCGCTGTCGGCGTGGGCTCGGAGGGAAGCGGGGAGCCCGGAGAGCCCATGGATGTGGTCAGCCCCACCTCTCTCCAGCTTCATCTCTAGGGAGTGCTAAGCTCTGGAGGGTGGCAGGAGTGGCTGGGATCCACATCCCAGCTTTACTGGGGTTTTGGGAGGATTGGGGCCACGCTGTCCCGCTCGCACGGTGACTCACTGGGACAGCGCCCAGTGGCAAACTGGGAAGCTGCTTGTCAGGAGAAGACACCAGAGGCTGTTCCTGCTGCACCTCCCTTCTTGACCCCGGAGGAAATGGGTGTTTTCAGGGTGGTGAAGCACTGAAACAGCCCCAGGAAACCTGAGAGCTGATGTGTGAGGTGTCCCTGTGGCACAGGCTGGTGTCACAGCCAGGCCTGGAGGTGCTGAGGGTTTGTGTGTGCAGGGCTGTGCCCAGCTTTGGGTGATGGATATGGAGAGGGGACCTGCAAAAGCTGCCTGAGGATGACTGTAGGTGGCCAGAGCCCTCCTTGTATTGGTGGCACCTTGTTGGAGAAGCCTGGGCAGGGCTGCAAGGGATGGGCTTGGACTGGTGGCTTCTGCCAACCTCCTCCAGTACCTCCAAGGAGAGCCGTGTGCCCAGGGCTCTGCTCTGGGTGTTGGTAGACTGGGAAGGGGCCAGATGCAGGCTTTGATCCATCCCCAGGATAACCCCCACCCCAAAAACCCAACAATGCAATTGTGAAAATGAAGGCAACTGGGGAGAAACACATGAATTCTCAAGCTCACTCCCAACACAGCAGTCTGTCCCTGGAGCTGGGGCTTCAACTTCCCCACTCAGAGAGGGGCTGAGCCAGAGAAATGCTCCCGCAGCGATCTGCTCCCTCCTCCTGGCTGCATTTCCTTTTTTTTTTTTTTTTTTTTTTTTTTTTTTTTTTAACTTTCCACGTCTTCTTTCTTATTCCTTCCCCAGCAGAGATGCGGAGGTGGCCGGAGGGGACTCGGTGTCCTCTCACAGGGATACCAGGGCCATGCAGAGGGCACTGGGGGGGACTGTGAAGGGTTTTCAAAGGGTGAAACACTTTGAAATGCAGTTTCCTCTCCCCTCTTCACCTCCCCCCGGGCTAAACAAATACCCCCCGGCCGGGAGATGCCTCCCGCATCCCGCAGGCTTTTGTTCCCAGGCTTTTGTCTGGGGCTGGGAAAGGGGCCAGGATCCCTCAGCCTCCCCAGGGACACACATGCAGACAGGGTCTTGCCTGTTTGGGATGTTGAGAGGGAGGCAGGAGGTGAGAGCTGCCTGTGCCCGCTGCCACAGGGCTTGGGGACATCCCATGAACCATCCTGGTGTCCCTTAGCGGCCTCCAGCCGTTGTCCCCCTTGCCTGTCACATCCCAGGCGCTTTCTGCCCATCCCTGGGAGCTATTCATGGGGCGAGTCCTGGTCCATCCTGTCCCCGCTGTGTCCCCTCTTGGCAGCCTGCCACCAGCACACCCTGCAGGCTCTGTGCATGGCCAGTGCCCCCAGCTCAAGCCCTCCCTGTGGATATGGACACCCCCAGATGCCAGTTTACACCCACCACCCACGGCACCCTCCAGGCAGAGGGTCACCAGCTGCATCCCCATCACAGGGACCCTACAGAAGCCCAAGCAAAAACTGTGGTTTTTACAGTGGCCTCTGGCCCTCAGGAACCCATCACCTGGCTTTTCATTTACATCCCAAAAGCCGCTGTAATTACACCTCGGGGAGGGATCACTTCAGGGAGTTGCTTTTTTGGGGGGCAAAATGTTGATGGGAAAGAAATCCTATGAACAGTCAAACAACCCTTAAGGAACCGAGGAACCTCGAGAGCGAGCCTCAAGCCAGTGACAAGAAACACCTTGATGAACCCTAAGCAAAGGTGAGACTCCAAACAAACTCTTTGCGAGCAAACCCTCTGGAAACCGATCCCCACCTTTGCCCCGGAGCAAAGTGTTTCTCCGGTGACTACGTTTGGAAGAAAACAAGATTGTTTGAAATGTCCCCTGTTGTTCCTGCCTCCCGCCAGGAATTACAAAAAAAAAAAAAAAACCAAAAAAAAAACCAACAAAAAAAACCCCGATTTTTGTTATTGAAACTTCGAAAGTTCCCTTGGGAAGCGCAGACGCCGTTTGCCCCTGCGCTGTCCCTTCGTGTCCCTGTCCCCGCGGGGCCAGGCAGCCGAGGCTGGTCCAGCCTCTCCGGCCAGCTGCAGCCAGAGATGTGCACAGCCTTTCCAGACAACAAAAGCTCTCTGGCTGCCTGATTTCCCTCTGCCTTATCTCCCTCCGCGATAGCCAGGTTATCGGGGAATGGAAAAGGGCTCAGGACAGCCTGACCCCAATCCCTAGGGGACAGGAGATGGTGGCGGTGGGAGGGGGACAAAGCTTTGTGTGGACGGGGGGCTGTCAGCAGCACTCAGGGCTCCCATCCTGCGTGGGGCTGAGCCTTTTTTCTCCCACTGACACCTTCCTTGCGTGCAGTGGGGTGAGCAAAACCTCCTTGGGGAGCAGCTGTGGAGCATTGGTCAGCAACAGCCCCTGCGGAGCCCTCCTGGCCACCCACCCGGGGGGCTGAGCCCCGGCGGGGTGGGACCGGACGGTGCGAGAGCAGCCCCAGCACCGCGCTTGTCACCCAGACAAGAGATCAATAACTAATTTCACTGCAGCAGCAGCGCCGGGTTTTTTCCAATAATTGTGAGCCGGCGGTGGGGAATGAGGCTCTCAGCACCGCTCCACACCAGCCTGCACCCGATCAATCGCCACACCGCTGGGGCAGCAGGAAAACTCATTTTTCTCCTTTTCTTCCCTCTCCTTCCTTCTCTCCTTCCTTATCCCGGTCCGTTCCCTCCTCCTGCTGCGGCGCTGCCTGCGGGCTGTGTCCCCTCCCTAGCTGGGATGCGGGTTTGGGCTTTCCCGAGCTGGCCCCGCGGTGCTGGGAGGGGACAATGGCTGAGCCTCCTGTGCTGCCTCCGCAGCCTGGAGCACTTCGGTCCCTGCCACCCACGGGCAGGGCCTGGCTGCTTGTGCGGAGCACCGGACCCAGCAGCTTGGGTGAAGGTGGCAGAGCTGAGATTTCTCCTCTCCTTGTGGGATAAGGAGCTCCCAAGGATGCCTTGGATACTGCGTTGTGACTTTTGGTGGCCTGTTGGTGTTTTTTTGTGGTCCAAACGTGACTCTTGCATTTTATGGCCTTTTTTTTCTCCTGGGTTTTCATTCCCTGAGTGATTGGTCTCTTCCAGGTCAAAGATCCTACTAAGTTTCTCCTGTAACTATCCTTTAACTACCCTTTCTGCTTCTGCAACCCTGCCATGCCTCAGTTTCCCTCTTTGTATCTATAGCAGAGGGGGCTGAGAACATCCCCTCCTGCTCCTTCCCATGCTCCTATGAGCTACAATGAGCTCCATGTCCCAGGTAGGTGTTGCTGGTTCCCAGCTCACAGGGTACTGCTTGGTTTTGGGGTCCCCAGGACCCCTGTACCTGTGAGGTGGCAGAGAGGGGTGCTGCCTGCTCAGTGTATCCCTGGGATTGAGAGATGCTCCAAGGTGGAGTCTGGAGGTGCCTTTGGATCTCTTCAGCACCTCCAATGGGTTGTGTATGAGCTGCTTGGGTGGGGCAGGGAGGAAGGCTCAGCTGTGGGTTTGTCACTGGGCTTTTCCAAGCCCATCCAAGCCCTGTACACCCCATGAGGGTGGCAGCATTGCAGCTCCTTGTTCTTCTCCCTTATTTAAGAGCCCTCTCACTGATTCCCTGGGAGCATCCCCATGAATTAAAGACTGCCTTTGCTGTGGAGCAGTGAGAGCTGCCTGCATAATTTCAAAGTTTTATGACTTGCCTTGAAGGCTCCTATTGATTGGGGTCCTCTCTGGCTGATGGAGCTTTTAGTATGGCCTGGACTGGGCAAGCAAGGCTGGGCTCTCAGCCTGTCCAGCTTAGCTAAATCACAGCTTAAAACCTCTGTGGCATGAGCAGCAGGACACTGCTGCTCCTTGGAGGGTCTCCATGTGCATGTCCACACCAGAGTTGTTTGCACTTTGAGGTGCTTTTTGGCTTCTCAGCCTCAGCCCAAGAGCTGAGACTCTCCATGGGGCCATGGCACATCCCACATGGGGTTTAACCTGGAGAATTATTTGGGGTGGGTTTGATGTGGCTTTAGGAGTTGGAGTGAGGGCATTTTGGGGGGTTTCTCTCCTGCTGAGGCTCCAGACACTGCTCACTGGGGCAGAAGGATGCTCATGGGATTTGGAGTTTCTGTGCAACACCCACAGCTGGGTGCAAGCAACAGCTTCCCTGTGAGTCACACTGGGCTGGCACAGACACACGTGGGCCAGCAAGGACACCAGGAGCATCTCCACAGCTGTCACCTGCTCCTTGGCTTGGCTTTGGAGAGGAGCTGGCCTCACCTTTGCTTTCAAGCTCCCACTGCCACTGCTGGAGGCTGTGGGGCTTCAAGGGCCAGGGCACAGCCAGGGAGGGCCACGGACCCTCCTTGGTGCTGACAGGTGGGTGCTCCCCCAGCCCAAGGACCCCCACACTTCCCATGCCACCCTTCTCTGGGCCCCACACGTAAGTGGGGGGGTTGCACAGAGCTGGGACTGGTGTCCAGGAATCCCCTTCCTAGTGGCTGTTTGACCTCAGAGAATGCACAGGAGTTGGTGCTGAGTGTGGCCAAGTTACGACTTCTGCAGCCACAGAATTGGCTACTTCCACCCCCTCCCAATTTTTGTGCCCTTGGGGGGTCCCTGCTCTCACTGCCTGCTCCCCCCAACCCCAGGGGGCTCAGAGCGTGGCTGGGCTGGAGTTTGGGACAGCGGGAGGGAGCTGGTGGGAGACCCCATGGCTCCTTTAAGAAACCCACAACCGGCTCCAGAAACCAGCTCAAGGTCACAGCGGGAACCTGCGGACTTGGCAGCAGCCAGCAAGGGAGGAGGGATGAAGGGAGGGAGGGAGGGAAGCAGCCCGAGATCAAAATGAAATCACAGCCAGAGAGAGGGGCTGGCTGGCTGGCGGCGCAGGAGGGAGGGAATGCGGGGGGAAGCTGAGCAGGACACGCAGGGGAGTCCCACCCATGGGTGTCCCCCCGGGATTGCTGCAGCCCCGACCCCAGCACAGAGCTTTGAAGCTTCCCTGTGCTCCCTAGCCCTGTGCCCTCTGCAGCTCTGGCCAATGTGCCTACGGTGATTCAAGCCAAGGAAAGTCCCATTGTGCCCCTGGGGCCACCCTGGGAATGCTGGAGTCACTTCCCTCTCACGGGACTTCCCGGCCTCCACGGGAGGTTTTCCAGCTCCAGGAGGAGCAGAGCAGGAGGAAGCTGCTGCCTGGGAGGGCTGTATCCTGCAGCTCATGGCATGGTCCACTCCCAGACTTTTGCCTTATTTTCTTTGTAAAGCAGCAGTTCCCTGAGTCCTGTGATCACTGCTGAGTCTCTGCCTTCATTTTGGGCCAGGAGGACCTTTGGAGCCACCCTCACCAGAGACCACAGTGGACAAAAACAAGCCTTTAAAGGCTTGAGGAAGTTAATATAAATTAATTAAAAGCTCACAACATAAATGTTGGTATTGAAATGCACCTCACAATTCTGGGTGTTCCAACTTGCCCTCTGGGCAAGTAAAGCTGGGTGAAATGAAGGCACCAGGGATGGACATAAGTGCTGTAGGAGGGGGGATGCTGACAGCAGGATTAGCACATCCCTTCACAGCCTTGGGGCCTGATCCTGCCCCAAGGCCATGCAGGAACCCCTGGCTGAACCCACTGGGGGCCTGGGGCACAGGCAGGAGCTCAGACAGACCCAGCCCACCCTGAGGTTGAGCTGTGGCTCCAAAGCTGCTCATTTTGGGGTTGGTTCAGCGATGCCCAATTTTAATTTTCATCAGCAGAATTAATCTGTGGAGTTATTTTCCCTTCCTCCCCCTCCCCTTCCTCTCCTACCCGCTTTATTCAGAGAATTTGATCATTTCTCCCAGGAGCTCGGCACCATTAACATTCACTCCCAACGTGTGCGAGCTGTGCTGCATCCCCAAGTGCTGCTCCTGCTGCCAGCCCTGGTACCCAACCAGGCTCAGGGGAAACCTGGTCAGCAGCTTCTTCCAACAGCCTGGGCTGGGAGAGCCCCTCCACCCCCTAAATCCACACCTGGTATCCCCCAAATCCACACCTGGTATCCCCCAAATCCACACCTGGCTGCCACAGCACAGCAAAGGAGGCTGGCATCCTGAACTCCAGCTTTGCTCTGCTGGAGCCTGGGCTTCTCCAGCAAATTAAAGGCAAGGGGCTCTGGGAAGAACATCCAAGGCAGAGGAATGGCCAAGAGTTACAAGGTTTGGTGGTTTAAGTCAAGCAGATTGGTGACCTGGGGCTTTCCTGGACTTGCATAAATTTGCAGGCTTGTTTTTCATTAATAAGGGTTAAGTAACAAATTACTGTTGATATTATTACTATTATTGCTGTTATTATCATTAATGTTATTAAATATTGCAGGCCAGGCTGCCTCCCCCAGCACTAGCAGTGAGGAGCTGTGGTTGGCACAGCCTCATCCATCCAGCACCGTGCCTTGGCTCCATAGGTCTGTGTGCCGTACATCTATGGGTAATCTATAGAATCCATACAGGCAGGTGCTTGGTCTCTTTGCTTTCTTTGCTCAGTTGAGGTCTGAAGGGGGCCCAAGAGCTTGGGAAATTGGGACCAGAGGAAACATGGAACCTGGTAGGTTTAATGGTTGGCTGCATCGCGGTGGGGAGCACCACGACCTGTGCCCAAACCCAGCTGGGTTTCACCACTGGGGTTCCCCAAAAGTTTTTCCAACCCCCATTTCAGGCCCCTTTTTTCCTCCACAGCTGCCCCAGCAGCAGCACTAACCCACATGAGCAGCCACTTGCTTTGCATCCAAGGGGATGCTGATGGGCAGTACCAGGCACAGGCAGGAAAAAGGGACTTTTGCAGCACCTGCTGCCCATTGGATGCTGTTGAAGGCAGCAGTGGCAGCACCTGCCTATGTGCAGGCATTGAGCTCACCTGTGCCCACCACAATGAAGCTTTTCCTTCCTGAACATGAGCCCTCCTGGGATGTCCTGCCTGGGAAATGAAATCGGCTCTGAATGAGAAGTGCAACCAAGCTGGCCCAGCCCAGGAAGAAAAAATGGCAGCAAAAGAAAAACAAACTCAGAAGGTGGGAAGAAAAAAAAAATAATAAAAAAGTTAAATGCAGTGTGCGCTGCTGTCCCTGTCACTCCCCCCACGCCCAGGGGTCGGGAAGGCTGGCTCGTCCCGCCAAGGTGGTCAGAAAGGGGTGATTTTTCCTTTAGCAGGATTCCTGCTCCAATACACTCCTTTTCTTCCAGTTCTGGCCCTGGAGAAGGGAGCAGCTGGGTGCTGAGCCCGCAACAGCCCAGCCGTGCTGCCGGGCGAGGGCAAAGAGGCGTTAGCTGAGACGGGGAGCCGAGCGCTTTATTTTTAGTCTTGGTTTAACAAGTATTAATTAATAGGAGTGCAAATGCTAATGCCGAGATGACACAAACTGCGTTGCCTGAAATGAATGTTTGGGGCTTGTCTGTGCCAGGATTTACAGCCGGGTGGGTTCACAGGGGCGAAATCATTGCTCAAACTGCAAGGATAAGCTGAGCCGGCTTCTTCCCACCGGGAGCGGCATCGGCCGTGCCGCAATGGGATGTGCCGGGGGCTCCGGGGCCGCGCCGGGGGCTCGGGGCTGGGCTCGGGGCTGGCTCCGCAGCAGCGCCTTGTGGTGCCACACCGGCTCATCCCTGCCTGCCGAAATCTCCCAGGAAGTTTCGCGAAGTGTGGATTATTTTAGTCTCTGCCCGTAGGAGGTGCAGGGTCGTGCCTTGCAGAAGACTTCAATCTTTGGAGAAAAAGATTCTCTTTCCCCATGTCAAATCCTTCTGTCCTGCTCATTCCCTGCCCACGTCTTCTTGCCCTGAGAGCTGGGCTTGGCTGGAGGGTTGGCAGGAGGCTCAGGAGAATGAGGAGGTGAAGAAATACCCCATGGCAATAAGTTTTTTCCATCAGCACCAGCATCCTGTCTGGTTTTGTTGGCATCGCAGAAATTATGAACTTGAAGCTCCATCACTGTTAAGGCTGTTTTTAGGATGTTTTGAGGTTCCCAGTGAGGTTCTGTGAGAGCGGGTGATGGTGGCTCGGGATCCTGTGGGTCGTCCAGCAACTTCCAGTGGGGTTCTTGAATCAGAGAGGGAAGAGTCAGGCCAGATCCAGGCCAGGTTTTCCTCCTTCTTTCTCCTCTCAACTGCAGGCAGGAGGGAGCTGCTACCTGCCTGACACAGCTGCTGCTGCTGCTTTCCAAGCCCAGCCGCCTCCAGCAAGCCCTGCTCACCTGGGATGATGGGATGGCAGAGAGCTGGAGGCCGAGGAGCCTGGCCAGTGCAAGCTGGGCACATGCCATGCACTGGGGGCCAGGGACACTGCTCAGTGTCCACACTGCATCCTCCCACTGCATCCTCCCTCTGCATCCTCCCGGGCACACCTCATCCTCCCCAGAGTGCACACTGCATCCCCCTGAGCTCGGGCAGAGATAGGAACTGGCAGGACTCCCATAGGGGAACTGGATCCCTCAACCTTCCCATGCCAGGGGTCTCCCCATCACCTAGTGGGGCTCAGCTGCCATTCTGGGAAAGCCAAGAGAAGCTGAGTTGTTTTTCTTCAATGGGCTGGGAGGATACAGCACTGAGAATGTGCAGGAACACTCACCAGGGTGATGTGGTGGTTCAGGGTGAGGGGGCACAGGTGGGACTGTGGGGTGCTGCACTGGGGCTCAGCAGTGCCACAAAACCCCTGGGGTTTGGGTGGTGGACTGGAGCCACTGGGTCACTGGAGCAGGTTTCTTGGATGCAATGGTTAGAGCTTAGAAACAAAAGCAATTTAGCCCTGACTCATCCAAGCCAGCAAACAGCCCCACACCAGGGTTGGGGGTGAGGATGCTCTGGAGTGGCCCCTCACAGCCCCTCACCACCCCACAGAGACCCAACCAGGGCACTGGGAATCGCACAAGAAATCCTCCCCAAACTCACCCAGCTCCCCTTGGGCTGGGTGATGCCGTGGCTGGGTTTTGCAGGGAGGGATGCACGGGCAGGATTGCGTGGCCATGGCCCAGGGCCGCCACGCTGCTCTTCAGCGGCTCTCTTCTATCATCGAATTTTAATTCAGTTAGTTGAGTTCTTTAAACAGTGTGAACTTGCTAAGTGCTTTGCATATTTTATACTCATGAGTAACATTTATCAAACAGAAAGTACAATTAATCAAAGAGGGGAGCGTTGGTAACTTGGAGCAGTTTGTATTCTCTCTCTTTTCCTCCCTGCTGTACCTTTCCTCTGTGTCCTCCTCCTCTTCCTCTTCGCTCCCTGGCCAGTGAGTGTGATCTACACATGTGCACACACACATACACATTCCCTCTCTCTCCCTCTTTCCCCTCACCAAAACATGTACACCATACAAAAGCATAAAAATATTTTTATATTATATATATATGTGTGTGTGTGTGTATACATGTATATATATGCATGTACCTATATGTATATGCATATACCTATATCTATCTGCCTGTCTGTATACAAATATATGTGTATATATGAATGGTGTATATGGTATGCCATATATATAGTATCTGTAGGAATAAATGGTCCATTTACACTATAGATATGTATATATACACATATGTACACAGTTATATTCACACTATTATGTACACATTGTATTTATATATATATATATAATTTATATTTTTTTCACTATACCCATTATCTATTAGCTGTAGTTTAGTCTATCACATCTATTATACTACATATAATAAACATTTTTTTTTATATTTTGGGCTGCTGGGGGGGTCAGCAGTGGTGGTGGTGCTGCTGCAGCCTCCTGATAAGAGCCAGCAGCCGAGGGAGTGGGGTGGGATGGGTGGTCCCAGCCCTGAGCTGTGCTGGTGGACACCTGGCCAGCAGAAGTGCCTGACCAGCTCCATACTGTTTGGGGACAGTGACCAGTGGCTGGTGCAGGGATATGGGAAGCCTTGACAAGGGCAAGAGTGTGGCTGCAGCTTCCCAGCCCATGTCCCCTCTCTTTGCTGGGCACTTGGGATGAGGTGCAGACCAGGGGCTTCTTCTGGAACAAACAGCAAAGGGACAATTACCTCTGTCCCCAAGGCATCTGTGTTTGAGGGCAGAGTCACCCAAACCATGTCAGCTTTTGGCTACAAAGGCCCTTGGGCAACACAGCTGAAGCCCCTGCTGGTACCTGGAACTGGCACCAGTCTGGAAGATGAGAGGTGACAAAGGGACCCGTGTCTCTGCTGTGTCTCTGAGTGCCCTGGTAGCTCTTGGCAGAGCATGGAGAGCCCTGACCTAATTTATTCTGACTTCCCAAGCCTTGGCCATGGCACAGCAGAGGTGGCTGGAGGAGTTGGGCAAACGTGGACATGGGGGCAGGTTTGGCCAGGGTTGAACCCTGCTGCTGAGGCAGAGCAGAGGAGATGGGAACATCCCATGTCATTCCCAGGAAAGTACCTCAGAGCTCTTCCCATGGCCTTGGAGGTTTCAGTGCTCTATAAATTGCCATTAATGGCAGCAAACGGGGCAGGAGGTGCCCACCTGGACCCAGGTTAAACAGCACCGAGGGAAGGGCCTTGCTGGCACTGCAGGACCTGCCTTGCAAATCACCTGCAACAACATGTGCCATCCTGGTCACCTCTTCTCAAAAATGATAGTGCAAAATTAATTAGAATTAATTAATCAGAAAAGGGTAATAAGGGTGATTAAGCACCTGGGGAAAAGAAAAAAAAATATTCCTGAAGAGCAATTGAAGCACCATGATTGCCTTGGAAGGTGGTGAGTGAGTGGGAGCAGGGGAGGGGTGTGCAAGGAAACAAATGGGCTGGAGAGAGGGGTCTGGGGGGTGTTTTCTGTCTTGTCACACAAGGAATTACTGAGTGACAAGACTGAAACCCGTCAGAGGAAAAGCATTTCCCAGCAGCAGTGACCACGGGGAGGCAGCTGAGCCCAGGAAGGCACGGGTGGCTCTGCCGCGTGGCTGGAGCTGGGGCTGCTGCTGCTGCCACTCTTTTCTGCAGATTTGGCTTTGCACAAACTGGCCCCAAGGTTGGACCTGTCTGCAGCAGAGAGTGGGACTCAACAGGGAGTCCTCAATGCTGAGACCCTCATCCCCAGCTGGGCTCAGAAACAGGGTGAGCTCAGGGACACTCAGTTTAGTTTTCCTTTTAATTTTCAACCACACTCTGTTACCTTAATGAAATTGATAACAATAATAATATAAAATCAAAGAAAACATTTGCAAACAAGATCTGCCTCTGAGCTAAGGCAACTGCTGCAGGTTTCGTTGAAACCTGAGGGGCCAAAGCAGAGCCCCAACCCCTGGAGGGGATGGGAGCACCATTCTCTTCCTTCAATGAAGGATTTTTTGGCAATAGGGAAGGATGGAGGAGATAGCTGGGGCTTAATGGAAAGAATCTTCAGGAGCCCCAGTGCAGCTCAATGAAATAAAGGATAAAAGTGCCTCTTGTTGGGGAAGCAGAGGCAGCAAATACTGCAGGCACCATGGAAGATACCAAGCATGGATGGGATGCAGGTGCCCATTGCCTGCTTGAAAACACAGGTGACAACTGGAGCCATGCAATGGCTGCTGGCAGCTTCAGTGAGGGGAAAAATGGTGGGTTTGGGTCATTCAGGTGCCTGTGCATGGGAACAGTCACCCTATGCACCTCCCAAACACCCCTCCTGCCCGTGAGCAGCAGGTGCCACCTCTGTTCAGTGTCCCCTCCCTGGTCACAAAGAGCCTTGTTTCTTTAAAACCTGAAAAACAAAGTGGGGTGCAAGCAGTGCTTTTTGTGCCTAGAGATGCTCTTACTGCGTCCCCTGCTCTGCACTGACTAAACACATGGTCCTGGTCTCAGCACTCAGCACCCAGCTCAGGTCACCGCTGTCCCCAGCACCTTCAGGTCCTTTCACAGGGACTCAGGGGACCTGGGGGCCCAAAAGCTGTCCCAGGCTGATGTTTGCTTGCCCAAAGGAGGGGATTCCCTTTCTGCATATGTCCCACTGAAGGATGGCAAGGGGCTCTATCCATGAGGCCACATCCTGGCTGTGCCATGGATTTCTGCATGGCTGTGGGGTGAGCAGCTCTGTTTTGGGGACAGCAAGACCTTGTCTGGGCCATTAGGACATTTTGGGAGAGGTGGGTGCTGGGAATGGGCTCATGCAGCATTGCCCCTCTGGCCACTGCCCTCCAACAGCTTTGGGTGATTTCAAGCAGATTTTGTCCCTACAGGTTTTGTGAAACTCAGTTTCTGGGGAAGGTGAGGGAAGGACTCAGGTCATATTAGACAGCAGAGAATCCACGCCAGCCTCCATTCTCCACAGACACCACTGTACCAACCCAGCGTTGTCACTGTCACTGTCCCCACAGCGATCCTCTTCTTGGGCACCCCCAGGTCCCGTTAACCCTGTCCTGCCGGGGTGTGAGGGGGATGAGACCCCAAAGGGGACGGTCTCAGCTGCACTGCGGAGGGGACACAGCTGTGCTGAGCTGTCAGGCCTCAGCTCCCCATGTCGGCCGGGCCGGACCGGGCAGGGGAGGGCACGGGAGAGTTGGGGACACCGGGAGCAGTGGGATCAGTGCCCGCCCTAGGCACAGGCAGGGCACAGGTACGTGAAGGAGCTGGGGGCTGTCAGTCGGTACCGGGGAGTGTCGGTACCGGGTGTGTCAGTCGGTACCGGGGGGTGTCAGTCGGGTGTCGGTACCGGGTGTTGTCGGTACCGGGGGTGTCAGTCAGTGCCGGGCTCTGTCGGTACCGGGTGTGTCGGTCGGTACCGGGTGTGTCGGTGCCGGGGCTGTCAGTCGGTACCGGTGGGTCGGGGCCGGGGGT
>WEIU01010291.1:126943-137679 GCA_013389925.1 Aegithalos caudatus
CCTTCCCTGCCGCTCCCCGGCCTGCGAGCGGCTCCGCGGGCCCGGGGCCCCACACTGAGGTGATCCCCCCACGCCGTGTGACCTTCCCCGTGGGGCGAGTCCTGGCCTTCACCTGCCCGCACTCCGGCGGGCACCGGGGGTTTCAGGGGCTCCGGGGGCAGCAGGAAGGGTTCACGTTCAGGCTTAGGTTCGGGTTAGGGGCCTGGGTGCTCTCTGCCTGTGCTGGTAGCCTGTGACAGCCTGAAAAATGAGTCACCGGGGACTCACCAAGCCAAACCCAGGCCAAGGAATGGGGTCACAGCCGAGAGGCTGAGCCTGGGTCCCAGCCCGTGAGATCAGAGAGGAGCACTGCTCAAGGTGGAGCCAGAACCCTCCTCCGTGCACTGCCTACACTCGTGGCTCAGCCTCTGAGCCAAGGGGCAGCAGCAGCTCCTGTCTCCCAGCCTCCCTGGGAGCATGTCTGTGGGGCTGGGCTGTCTCTTACCTGTGGCTTCCTGGGACCACAGTCACACTTGCAGGACTACAGGGGTGATTTGGCACTTAAATCCCATCTTCCCTGCCAGGAGCGCAGCGCAGACCGGCTCCTGGCACCACTGAGCCAAGCTGGATTTCCACCGGTGACCTGTAAGTTGACATACCATGTCCCCCTTTCCTATCCCTAGGCTGTTCAAGGCCACGTGGGGCACCAAACCTGTCTAAGCCGCCACAGAAAAGGTTTTGTGTCTAATGGGGTATTTGCCAGCAAATTCAAGCCACAAACTCTATATATTTCTTTATTTCTAAAGGTGTTTGAAGTCCTTGAATTTACCCTTTGGCCACCTTAAATCTAGTTTCTAATCCCCAGCGCAGTTAATCAAATCCACGGTGGTTTGAATTATGAGATGCCTGGGGGGGATTTATAGCTTGTATTGCTGATTATACCTTGACTTTATTATATTGCAAATATCTAACTTATGGTCATGGATGAGATTTACAATCCTCAGGTAGGTGCTCAGGATAACTTTTAGCAACTCCAGATGTAATTGGAGGTGACCGATGGGGTTGTCGCCACACATAAACATGTAATCTGTAAAATGTTAAGACAGGGAAAGGAGAGGCAGAATAGGTGAAAAGGGTGGATCAGCCTTAAAAAATAATCATATAATTGGATGTATTGCTGAGCAAGGCTCTCTGCTGTGCCTGTTCTGGCTGAAGCATCTGCCCAGGGAGGGGTTTTGGGCTTGTTGGTCTCCAGAAAATACCAGGATTTAGATATTTGTTCCTTTTTGCTCTCAGCTGAAGGTTTTTGGAGTTTGCAGTAGCTCTGGGGAGGGGGAAAAGGGTGATAGACAGATGTGGGGTACTGGCAGAGCTGACTCATTCCGTGCTGGATTGGGATTTTCCCTTCCCAGGGGAGCAGTGAGTCCCTGTGGGCGCGTGCCCTCAGCCAGCATGACCAGCGAGGTGGTGGAGAACGAGTTTGAGTTTTACTCCAAGGCAGAGAAGTACTGGAAGGATGTGCCCGCCACCGTGGATGGAATGTTGGGGGGCTACGGCCACATCTCCAGCATCGACATCAACAGCTCCAGGAAGTTCCTGCAGAGGTTTCTGCGGGTAGGTTTGTAGTGCTCCTAAAACCCCACCCTTCTCCCAGTGTGGAGCTGGGCTCTTCCCTCTGAATCGCTCCATGGGATCCTCTGTTTTATGCTGGGAGAGCTTTGCCCTGCAGTGGGTTCCCTACAGCCCAGTGTGGTTGTCCCATTTCTCCTCTCTGGGTTCCTGGCAGAGGGATTCAGCCCTCACGGTGGTTGTTGCAGGAGGGCCCCAACCGGACGGGGACGACCCGTGCTCTGGACTGCGGGGCTGGCATTGGCCGGATCACCAAGCGCCTGCTGCTGCCCCTCTTCAAGACAGTGGACATGGTGGATGTGACAGAGGACTTCCTCACCAAGGCCAAGAGCTACCTGGGCGAGGAGGGCAGGCGGGTGCGCAACTACTTCTGCTGCGGCCTCCAGGACTTCAGCCCTGAGCCAAACTCCTATGATGTCATCTGGATCCAGTGGGTCATCGGTGAGGGTCACTGCTTGTGGGATCTTTCCAGCCTGTCCCGTTCCCTCGAGGGGCGGGTGCCCTATGCCCTGGGGAGAGCAGCTGGAGGTCTGCGTGGAGGATGAGCATCACAGCATGGGTGGGGGCCTGGGGTGGGCAGCTCCCCCATTCCATGGAGGGGCCCTGTGCTTTTTTCCCCAAGAGCCATTTCTCCCCAAGCCCTCAGAGATGAAAGCAGAGGTGTGGGTTGGACGGAGTCGAATAGCGAGACGCAAGTTGGACGCCCCCAAGCTAAAGCTTTCCCTGCAAATGTCTCAAGTATTTGTCCACTTGGATCAGGAGGGATCCCAGATGCAGGTTCTGGGTTTCCTTCCCTTGGTCACCCCTCTGCCCTCTAACCCCTGCTCTGCCCCTCCAGGACATCTCACTGACAACCACCTCTCCGACTTCCTGAAGCGCTGCCGTGCCGGCCTGCGGCCCAACGGCATCGTGGTCATCAAGGACAACATGGCTCAGGAGGGAGTGATCATGGACGATGTGGACAGCAGCGTCTGCCGGGACCTGGACGTGGTCCATAAGATCATCCGCAGAGCTGGGCTGCGCCTCCTGGCCGAGGAGCGCCAGGAGAACTTCCCTGACGAGATCTACCACGTCTACACCTTTGCCATGAGATGAGGGCAGCGGGAGAAGGTCTCTCCCGTGTCATGACTCCCCTCCCAGGGGCTGGTGACAAGGACGGGACTTTGTCTTCCAAGTTGCTGCTGTTTGTGAAAAGAGGTGTTTGCCAAATACATTTTCCTGCTGTTGCACTTCTGCACGTGAGGTTTGTCGAGTGCATGTTAGCTCTGTGCCACCCTCAGGGGCTCTGACAGGAGCAAGAGGTGATCCATGGGCAGCTGCAGGCTGCTGGCTGCAGTGCACAGGGCTCCTGCTCATCAACAGGAGCTTGGGGCACCTTTGGCATGGACTGGGTTCCATTCCTTGCTTGGGTGTTTGATCCCTTCCTGCTGCTCAGCAACGAGCTGGGTAAGGCAAAGGGGAGAAACCTCTGCTGCTTCCCTGAAGCAACACTGGGGCTTTGAGGGGGCCTCACCTTTAAACCCCTGAGCAGGTCTCCTACAAAGGGAGATGTGTGTAACCCCGAGTCCCCCACATCCTTCTCCAGGGATAGGGGTATCCCAGGCAAAGCCTTGCAACCTTGGGAGTGCACTGGTGTGGTCTGAGCTGCTCCCAGACCCCTCCAGCTCCATTTCTGTGACACTGCAGCTGCTCCCCCAGCACCCCACACCATCACCTGGCCTTGAACACTCCCTTCTCCTCTTTGGCCACACTCCATTTACCCAACTCTGGCCACAGGGGCGTGCCAGGGGTGAGCCCAGGTGCAGAGTTTGCTGCAGCTCAACCCTCCAGCCGTGCCCCCATTCCTGTCCTTCACCCCACCTGTCCTAAGGAAAAACAAGTCCCTGCTGTTATTATAGAAGGCCTCGTTTAATTGTTCAGTTCCCATTCCAGACACCAGGGCAGAATTTGATCACATTACTGGATTTTTTTAAGCACCAGTTCATCAGGGCACATAGTTCCAATCCCAACAGGCAGTGAATCCCAGATCCACCTGATACAAACTGTCTTTAATCAGAGCGGATTTTTCCTCTGTCTTCTGCATCTCTCCCCCGTGAAAATCAATGCAAACCAACAAAACTCTGTGGGGTTCAGCTCTGTGGCCAGTCTTTGGCACATCACAAGGAAGCCTGGAAAGGGGAGTAGGCAGCTGTGGCAAGGCTGGAACATGAGCCTTCCAGGTGCACCAATTTCTTGTTCCTGGGAAGGAGGCACTGGAGAGTAACATCCTGGAAGCAGTCACCAAGGGGAAGAGCCAAGGAATGGGGAGGGAGGCACAAGGCACTCATGTGCTGACTCCCCATTCCTCATCCTTGCACAGGGAACAGATCATGAAGTTAAGAAACATGCATTTGTGTATTCTGGAGCCCAGCAACTCTTGAGATGTCCTTGGTGGATGGTCCTCTGTGCCAGGATGAGGAGCAGAAGCTCAGAGGGAGTGGAGCAGTCAGGCACTGTTGCCAGCCCCACTTCCCTTCACTCCCATCCCTGGTGTCAGAAATCCACACTGAGCAAGGAAGGCATCCACACCCACAGGATGCCAGACCTGCTTCCACCACCAGGACCAGAGGCAGGAAAGCCAGAACATCTCTTCCTCCTCCCAGCACCCCAAGACATCTCTCAACTCCACTGGACACCTAAGGCACTGCATCACCCACCCATGGCAGGGCTGGGAGAAAGGGGACAGGCTGCCTGTCCAGTCACAGCTCCCAGCCCACTGATCCTTGCCCCCAGGCCTTTGCTTAATCTCCCTCCAAAGCCCCAGTATCCAGCTCCCCCATACCCAGGAGCTCTGCCTGCCTCCCCATGACGTGCCCCAGAGCAACGAGACCTTCACAAACACAAGTGTGACTTTGTGCCCAAGAAAACACCCCCAGAGTGCCACAGAGAGGGACTCCGGGGGCAGCACCTCTTGCTGCAGAGAAAACTGTCTCAGAGCAGAGAGCTGGTGGCTGTAGGCACAGCAGGACTGTGCAGGGAGCAGACAGAGGCACTGCCAGGCTCACAGGCCCTCGTGCCCAGCAGCAGCGTGGTCGATGCGGAGGTACCACTTCAGCCGGTCTGGGAGAGGCAGAGCCTTGATTTTGTCATCCACTGGCCACGGTTTGAGGCGCTGCCGGATGAACACCCTGCAGAGGTGCTTCAGTGCCTGTGGCGAGCGCTCCAGCTGCTTCAGAGAGCAGAACAGAGTCTGGACCTTCTCCCCGTGGAACCTACAGCTGCTGGTGTTGACCTCAAAATTTCTGGGCAGCTGGATGGCTTGTGAACTGGCCATCATGAGCTCCAGCAGAGTCTGACCCTTCTGGATGAGGTCTGTGGAATAGGTCTCATCTTCGAAGCGACTGAGGTGCCAGCAGAGGTGCTCAAAGGTGATGTGGAAGCCAGACCAGCACGAGGGACCGTGGAGGGAGCAGTTGTAGGCAGCACCTGACTCCAGCAAGAACCGCAGCAGCGGGAAGTAGTCTTTGAAGCTTTTTAAGCAGAAGTGTGTGAGGGACTCTGAGGCTGGGCACTCGCTGGGGTTGGCACCGTGGGCCAGCAGCAGCTGCGTGACACGGAAGCAGAAGCGCTCGATGTCCTCGGCCTCCTCCTCGGTGTAGCTGTACGCCATCTCTCCCAGCAGGTAGATGACATAGGTGAAGACAGTGTCACCATCTTTGGTGGCAGCCCTGACATCTGCGCCTGCAGGAAGGGACAGAGAATGTAACTGACACTGCAGAGAGTGAGGCCAGGCAGCATCCCTGGGCTTTACTCTGATCCAGTGGGAACATAAGGGAATCACGCGGGCAGTGCCTGGTGCTGCACAAAGTATCAGCCAGCCCAGAAAAGGGAGAAGGTTTTTCTTTACCTCCTTCCAGCAGGAGACGGATGCTGTCGGTGTTGTGGATCTGGCCACTGTCACTGCTGGCCAGGGCATGCAGCAGTGCTGTCTTCCCTGCAATGGAGCAATCAGTCACAGGGCAACAGGGTGACAACCCAACGGCAGGAAGGAAAACAACCCCACCCACGAGATAGCCAAACACAGGGAGTGACAACCCTTCTTCTGGCAGAGGCTTCCACTGTCCCTGTGAGGGTGCCCAGCTGTGGGGACAGTCACAGGCCACACATGCAGGGCTGGTGGTGGCCTCAGCGGGTACATGTGCCACGGCAGAGTGAATTTTAGAGTAAGTGGGGGCACCACTGGACAACAGAGGCACAGCCTCATCCCAGCTCCCCTGGACTACACAGAGGTAGAGGTTGAGCCTTTTTCACACAGCCAACACTCCAGGAGAAAATACAGAGCACAGGCAGGTTCCGTCAGCTTCCTCCCACGTCCCAAGCCCATCTAGGCAGGGAGCAGGTGCAGCACAGTGCCCCAGCCCGTGCCCTGCCCCAGCCCCTTTGAGGGCACACTGACCGTTCTTGTCAGCGGCGTTGACGTCGGCCCCCAGCTGCAGCAGCCGCCGCAGGCACGGCAGCCGCTCGGGCTCCTCGCTGGCCAGGTCCAGGGGACTGCTCTCATGGATCTGCACAACAGGGAAAAAACACTGGTAGGTACTGAGGACTGGGGGAGTCGCTGCTGGGGCTTTATTTTGGCCACACTATGTAGGAGTGTCTCTCCAGCCTCCTCCCACGCGTTGCTCCAAGGCAGGGTCTCAGCCAAAGGCAACTCGACCTTCTGCCACAGCAGCAGAGCAGTAGGGACAGCGGGCACAGGGATGTGCCAAGGGGAAGCAGCACACGGTGAGGCCCAGGAGGGGGAAGCAGGAGGGCTGTCCCACACAGCAGCCCCGTGCCCGGAGCAGGCAGTGGAGCCGTACCCGGTCTCTGCGGTTGATGTCGGCGCCGTGCTGCACCAGCAGCTCCACCACGTCCGGCTGATTGCGCAGCACCGCCATGTGCAGGGGCGTGTAGTAGGTGACGGGGTCTGAGGATAAAAACAGTCAGAGAGAACAAAGGGCTTCCCCAAAATAGCCCCAGCGCCTGCCAAGAGTGGAAGGGACAGCTGGGGAGGGCCCTGGGAGCACAGTGATGCCTGTGGAAACAGGGCTGTCACAGGGTCCTGCTGTTCCAATGGCTCCATCCTGCCCAAAGCCCCCAAGTCCCTGGTGTCCCTCAGTCCTGGCTGGGTCTCCACAAGGCACTTCCACACTACTCCAGCATGGAGCAGGAATGGACTGAACTGGTGGCACCCCCTCCTTCTGCCCCAGTTATCCCCACCTCCCAGGGCAGCTTCTCATCTGCTGCTTCCCCCTGGCCCAGCCCCCTTCCCACCAGCCTCACCTTCAAAGCTGAGGTCAGCACCAAATTCCAAGAGGATTTCTGCAGCAGGGACAAGCCCCAGCTCGGTGACCTTCAGCAGGGCATAGCTCACACCTTCCTGATAAAACGGGGAGTGGGTCTCCCTCTCCAGGACTCTTCTCACAGCTGAGAGCTGGCTCCTGTCACTGTCCAGGCAGGCAGGGCTTGAGACACACAAAAACCCAGCAGTTACTCAGTGAACATAGCTCAGGAGTGCAAGATCAAAGTGGCACCAGGAAAATCCCTGGTCTTCCCTCTGGTCCTGTACCCAGTGGGTCTCCAAGCTGTGGGTTGTGGGGCTACACAGCAACTTCAGGGCCTCAGCTAAGCCCCAGTTTAGGCTCTGTTGCCAGGGATCAGATGTTCCTGGGGAGCACCCATAGTTCCTGCGTTTGCCTCTCTCCCTCTCCACATTCCCAAAGAACAGCAGCTAAAGGAGGGATGAGCTGCTCCCCAGGACCGGGGGGTGCCCCAACCCAATGCTGTCCATCCCGGGCCACAACCCTGAGCTCCAACCATCCCCAAAAACACCCCGGGGTGTTCAGCCCCCTGCTGTTACCTCTCCAGGGAGCTCTGCCGTTCGTTGTCAGGCGTGGCCAGCAGCCCCAGGAGCTCATCCACCAGGGGCTGGTACTCCAGGACGATCCTGCGGAAGCCGTGCAGGAAAGGCATCGTGCTCTGCCCCTGCTCACCCTCCCGGGGGCCTCCAGCACCCAGGCCCCTCTCCAAGGGGCTTCTCCCTCCTTTCAAAACAAACAAGGCTTTCAGCAGGCTTGAACGTAGAAGAAAACACAGCCTCCCCCCTGCTTATATAAAGGCAGCCCAGCCCGGTGCAGGGATCTCCTCCCACACAGCAATTTGGTGTCTCCAAATTATCTCCCGCAGCAGCGCTGCACGCTGCGGTTATCTGGGCACGGCTTGGAAACACCGCGGGCGGAGCCAGGCCGGGACAAAGGCAGAGCCTCCGCAGCCTGGGGGTGCTCTGGGTGCCCCGGGGTGGCTGTAACCTGGTTTTTATGGGAGAAGGGGCAGGAGCCACCCCAGGGACCACCGACCCCCGCAGTGCGCTGGATGCAATCCCAGGAAGCTCCTAAATGTCCTGCAGCCCCCGGCGAGGAAAGGCCAGGAGCCCCCAGCGCCATGAATAACAAGACCCTGCCTAAAGACCGCTACACGAAAAGATCAGTAAAACATACATTTCATTTCCTTATCGTTCTTAAGTTAAATAGAAGAATTAAAATAAGCTAATAAAAAACAAAACTAATTTGTTTTTCTGTTTGCTTTACAATGCTTTAAAGTCGAAATACTTTTGCTATTATCAGCACGTACGTGTTAATAAATGAATAAATATGGGTATGCATCACTCCTAACAGGCTGAGTGGGCTGCGTACATATATTTTTGGATGTATTAAACACGCTCCTTTCTTGAGGAGGTAGATCAGACTACAGCCTATACAGGCTATATAGGGGAAAAAACCAAACCCACACGAGCCCATAAGTCCTCCCAGCTCGTTTTCACAAGTAAACACTCACAGATTCCAATGCAACCCCCGCCTGCGGCCCCGAGCAAAACGGGGAGGGAAGGGAAGGGAAGCCGCGGCACCGCCCGCCCCTCACGGTTCACCCCCGGCCCTGCCGCCCCTCACCTGCCCGGGCACCGGAACCGGAACCGGAACCTGCTGGGGCGTGGCTAAGTAGGCGTGGCTGGACGAGGGGCGTGGTCTCGATGTTGGGGGTGTGGTCTCGGTTGTAGGGGCGTGTCCTTGTGGGGGCGTGGCCTCAAGGGGGCGTAGCCTCAAGGGCGGCCAGCAGGGGGCAGCACGCGGCCGCGGCGGGAGGCGGGAACGCCCCCGGTGTCCCCCCGTCTGTCCCCCCCGGGGGTGGTCCCCTCTTCTCAACGTGTCCTTCCCCTTCCCCGGTGTCCTTCCCCCTCCCAGGTGTCACCAATTGTCCCGAATGTCCTCCCCCTTCCCCATGTGTCCCCCGTCCATGGGTGTCCCCCATCCCTGCGTGTCCCCTCCCCCGGTGTCCCCCTTTTCCTCTGGAGCCCCCAACCAGGCCGGGCTGGGTTTGCTGGGGGGGTGGTCCCCAGTGGCTGCAGCCTCCCCGGGGCTCGGGGTGACTCCGGTGCTGCTGCCCACAGCGCCTGGACCCTCCCCTGCTGAAAGAGCTACCAGGGGAAACATTAGCCCAGGATTTATTGGTACTATTATCATAATCATCATTATTTTTATTATTATTCTGGTGGAATCTGCCAGCGCGGGGAGCTCTGGAGAGCGGCAATAACTGAAGCCGCCTTGGGTTTCCTATTTACGTATTTATTTTATTCCGGTGGAGCGCTTCCAGATTCCAGCAGGCAGCCGTGGCCCCGGGGCAGAGGGGGCGAGGAGGCCGCGCCGGCTGGGCATTTTTCTGACATGCTGTCACGGTCCCCCCTGTTTCCCACCCTTCCCTTCCCCACGCAAAGTGGGGTGCCAGCGTGGGGGACCCCAGTGCTTGAAGCCCCTGGACCCTGAGCCCACCTTCAGGGCAGGGCAGGGCACTTTGCAGGGTGGCTGGTGGCCCTGGTGCCACCGGGACTTGGTGCTGTGCGGTGGCACCTCGATGGGCAGCTGACCTGCACCCCCCTTGCAGCACAGCAGCCCCCCAGGTCGGGTTTTGGGGGTGTCATCCCTGTGTTTGCCTGAGTAGGGGTGGAAATAACCCCATCCAACCATGGGCAGGGAGCAGAGGGGGAAAGCAGCAAGGACGAGTGAGGGACGCTGGGGATTTGTCCCTCTGCACAGAGGGTTCAGCTGGCTTCACACCAGAGCAGCCTGGCTGCAGGGACCCCACTTTGGGTGGGCTGGGCAGCTGAGACCCTCATTCCAGTGCCAGTGCCTCCTGCTGCCACTGGGTACAGCCAGACCCTGGACCCTCTGCATTCCCAGTAAAGCCCAAACCCTGCATAGTCCAGGAAAAGCCTGGACCCTCCACAATTATAGTGGCAGCAGCAGACACAAACCCCATCCCTGTCTGTGTGGCACAGTGGGGACCATATCATAAATACCATTTTGGGGGATAAATCACTGCTCCATTCCTGTTGTTGGCTGGGAAAGGAGGGCTGGCAAGGCAGGGTCACCCCATTGCCACCTCTGACCCCAGCCGTGCTGTCCCTGAGGATGAGAGGGGACACTGGGCTGCCCCAAAGGGCTGTGCCAGCCCAAATGTGCCTTTTCAGGAGCCCCACAGAGGCTTTGCCTCCACCCTGGTAACCCCCCAGCTTGAAAGGAGGCTTTGGGCACACACTGTGGTGCCAAACATGGCTCCAACCCAGGCCTGGGAGGTGACAAGCCAGGAGATCCATGGGCTGAGCCCTTCCCTTGCCACCAGCACAGTGAGTCCTTCCCTGCAGTGTCCCTGCCATGGCCACACCACAAGACACAGACCTCAGGGAGATGACTCCCCATCCCATCCCCACCTTTCCTGGGAGCAGAAATTTGGCCACCAGGGCCATTTGCTGGCCCCATGGCTGGATGGGGTGTTTGAGTGCCTGGCTGAAATAACAGCACTGGGCTCTGCCCCCTTCCTCCCCATGGCCTTGGCGGGGAGGACTGGGAAGAATGCGAGTTGGCCATCCATCAGGGAGACACAGCAACAGCCAGCCGAAGAAAGAGGGGCATTTTAGGAGGAAAGCCAGGGAAATTTGATCATTAAGAAATCCTCCTGGCTGTCTGGGGGAATTTAATTAAATTGCTGGAAAGGGCTGTAAGCACATCTGGATCCAATATGTGCCTCTTTGATTTTTTTCTTTCTTTCTTTCTCTTTTT